>RRYC01000060.1:0-113558 GCA_004016185.1 Quambalaria eucalypti
GGAGCAGGGAGGGGGGGGGGGGGGGGGGGGGCGGGGGGGGGGGGGGGCGGGGGGGGGGGGGGGGGGGGGGGGGGGGGGGGGGGGGGGGTTGGGGGGGGGGGGGGGGGGGGGGGGGGGGGGGGGGGGGGGAATCGCTAATTACCACGAAGGTCCTCCCCGCAACGGGGTGAGCGCAAAGGAACAAGGTGCACGCGGGGGCACGCGGACACTACGGCTGTGCTGCCCTCAATTGAGATTCTTCCCCTCTGCAGCTCGTGACCGTTGGGATTCGATGCTGCGAGGGTGTGAGGCTGCGAAGCTGCGACGCTCCGACGCCGCGACGCCGCGACGCTGAGGGGATTAGATATGTGGGCTTCGTGGCGAGATGGCCCCACGCGGCCGTGCGCGACGGCAGCGAGAGCAACTGGGCGAAGGACGGTATCGCTGCGTCGCATTGGGCATACGTCTGGGGGCTGGCACAGGAGGAGTGAAGCTGAATTTGGTTGCGTGGTTTGCGTGCGGGTAAGAAGTGCGGGGAGGACCCTTTCGGACACGCCACTTTGGCTGAACGCCGCCCCGCAAGGCCAAGACGCGCCTGGGAGGCTCCACGCGGCTGACAAAAACCGCAAAGGTAGAGCGGTCGGGGCGGGCGAGCCACGTCGTAGGCGGTTGGTTGCGTCAGAGACCTTGAGACGGAAAAGAGCAGGCGGAGTGTATAGTTGTTGTCGTGAATGGTGCGATCGGACGGTGCCATCACAAGAGAGAATGCTTACTCCCACGCCAGCTCGCCCGCCCACCAAGGCCATCGCGGTTCCTCGCAGCCGCGTCTCTCTCTCACTGACCCCTTCGGGCCAGTGCGGCGAGCCGCCTCTCGCACACGCACACGCACACGCCCATGACCACGCCCACGCCGCCCACGCCGCCCACGCCCACGCCATGCCACGCACCCACACGCGACTCCTTATCTCGACGAATTCGCAGCCTAGAAGGAGCAATGCGCGGCGAGCAAGCCAGCAAAAGGCGTCAGACTTGGCATGGAGGACCGCGACTGACTAATCGAAAATGGTGGCCCTCGAGGCGCGCGCCAGAGGGTACCGCTGCGGTCATGCGCGCCGCCGGCCAGCGCGATGGTGTGGGTGTGGGTCGGTGGGGCGTGTGTCGGTGGATTGCCGACGTCGATGTATGACGTGGAGATAGCGAGTGCAGAGTACAATCAGGGAAGGATTGGCATGGGCGAAGCGGGGTGCGTGCTCAAACGGCAACTGGGCTCCTTACCTTGACTCCTCATTCTCGCAACTCTTCCTAGCAGCCGCAGCGCCCCTAGCAGTCGCGTCATTGCGTGGTTACGTCGTCGCATCGTCGCATCGTCGCGGCGTCGCGGCGTCTGCGCCAACCGCATGTTGGTCGCAAATGCGCCACATTTTCGCCCTTTACCTTCACCCATAGTCGCTCCCACCCACTCGTCTCGATCGGCGATGAGAGGATGAAGTGTTGGCGTGGATGTCTACCCATGCTTGTTCTCGAGTCATTGAGGTGGCTGTAAGGGGCGTGCCGTGGGCGCCCTCAGGCGTACGGAATGGCGTCGACGCATGGAGCGGGCGCCACCATGGAAGCTCGCGAGCCGTGCGTGCCGCGTTAGCCGCCGTTGCGTCCGGAGACGGCGCTTTACTATGGGGGCGACTGTCCGCGGATGATCTCCTCTCCTGCTCCGTAGGAGGACAAGTCCGGCGGGGCAGATGGAAGTGGGTAAATCTGGGTCTCGCGCAGCCCCGTCGATCACACGCATCTCGTCCCCAAGCCACTTGCGCGGTCTTGACCTGTCCAGGACGATGCTATTTCCGGGGCGTGTGAGCCCCCATGACGTGGAACCACTGGTAGACGACCGCGGGCGAGCGGAAAAGCGGGTCCGGTCATTGCCCTCCCGTGCTGCCATTTACGCACAGACGTGCGACTTTCGGAAGGCGCAGAGGCGCAAATTGACGCCATCGCTCACCAAGGGGCCAACAATCCTATAAAGTAAAGCACGCCAACGTCAATGTCACGCCACCTTCGATGCCAAAACGCAGCAGCGACTCGACCCGACTACGGCTCCAAACTGTGCTCATGAGAACAGGGACTTCCGCGGCTGCCCTTGGCCCTGATCTCTGATCCAGGGGCAAGGATCACACCACAAAGGCTCTCAATCGTGCCTTGGTTCAATCTTGTATGTAGGTAGGTACTTGCGTGCATAATTGGACCCTCGCGAGCCGCACAACGCGACACGCACACGCACACGCACTCGCACCCGCACACGTCCAGAGTAACTCGACATGAACCGCGAACCGCGTCTTTGCGGTGACGAGTCAATTCGACTCAACCCAGGGGCGGCCCGCCTAATGGTGCGCCGACGCACCGCGACGGGCGACGGGCCATCTGCCTGGGGCCGGAATCCGATGGTCCAACGCCCGCAACCAGCGACCACTTATCGCCCGCAATTGGCGCACAGACGGAGCAGACAGAGGCTGGCACTTTTGCGAGACTGGCAATTGGTTCGCAACTGTAAACAGGCTGTGTCACGCCGTCATCGCATCGCCTCCACCGCTGTGACTGCTTGCTTGATTGCCTGCCTGCCTGCACCCGCGGACGGCGCGCCCATTCGGGCCAAGTCACTATTGATCACTCATTCCACCCCATCTCGAGCCTAACCTTGATTCATCACTTCCTGGGTGTAGAGACGACCGGCGACAGACGACATTCAACGTCTCTTCTCCACCTTCTTCCGCGTCGTCCGCGTCGACTTTCCTTTTCACCCTCCTGACTCTTTGACCATTCCCCTCCCGTTTCGAACTACTTCAGTCCCTTCCACCTCCCCAACTCCCCCTGCTACTAACCACTCTCTCCAACGACTCAACCCCCACAGGAATACGAGCACTACACCATGGCAACCGAGGCCGAGGATGGGGCACTCCCACTTCCCAGTCCCACCAGCACGCTCCCTACACTCGAGCTTGAAGAGGAAGGCCAGATCACGACGCCAGAGTCCTCGACCTCGAACACGCTTCGCACGCCTACAGTCAGCGAGCAAGGCGAAGTTACAACCTCCGCTTCGTCCAATGCGCCTCTCACGCCGATACCTATCGATGACACAGACGGCGCCTTCGAGACGGCAGACGCACTGCCAGTCGTCGAGCCCTCGCCTCTCCCGCAAAAGCCACGGTGGAGCAAGTTTCGCGCGCCAGTCCCGCCCAAGCTCGTCGTCGATACATGCCGCCTGGTCCGAGCTTTCCTACCTACCCCGCCTAGCGAGGTAGACCCAAGGCACAACAAAGTGTACCACTACGCCACGCCCCCGCTCGGATCTCCCGTCACCGAGCAAATGCGTCTCAATGAGCACGAGGACAAGGCCGGCGGTGGCGGTACCCACGAGGAGGCGCGTACCAGCGACGTGGAGCACCACGAGAGGCTACCCAATACTCGCACATACACTGATCAGACCCCTAGTCATCGGCACAATTTTGAAGAGTCGACTTCACCAACGGAGCATACAGCGATCACCCCTTCTGCTAGACAGCCCAAGCTTGTCACGCCGACTTCACCAATGGAGCATATAAACCCCGCTCGATCTGCTTCACCCCATCCTCAGGCAGAGAGGCAGCGCGTTCTCAGCCCCACCAACGAATTGCACCACGACGACGCCACGCATTCAAGGTCAAAGCGCCGACCATCGACCTCTGCGGCCAGATCATCCTCGCCACCGCGTGCATCACAGCGACGATGGTCCCACTCCCGCGAGCGTCTCTCCCCCTCTTCCTGGCGAGACGGCACATCGTTGACGCGAGATGATGAAGACAGTCGAGAATGCGATGCTGGCAAACCTGCCGACTGTTGGCGCTCTGGCCTGACCCCGCAGGCTGTCGCCCTCCGAGAGCTCGACGCCAGCAGACATGCGGACGACCGGCGAGATGCAGACGGGAAGGTCACCTTTGCCAGACATGGAGACTCCTGGGTAGCTCCGACGGGAGCGCTCGACCCTGGCCGGCCTGGAGACTCCTGGTCGCCCCATGCAGCCTCTCCGCGTGATGCCAACAGCTACGACAGAGATCCAGCAATCCCCAAGGGACCCCGTGGGCGTGAGCGGGAGAAGCACCCAGCCTCACTGGAAGAGCGACTGGAACTTCGCAAGCCCAAGCTGCTCGTTCGTATGCCATTCGACTTGTCTCGCGAGCAGCCTCAACGCACGCGGGAATCATCGAGGTCGTCACGTACCCACAAAGTCGGAACCATCAAACAACGGTTGGTCGCAGACTCGGTGCTTCCCTTCCCATTGCCTTGCCTCAACGCTTCCACTGACCATGTGTCTTCTCACTTTACGATATCATTCGCCAGCGCCCTCGAAGGCGCACATTCGCGCTCAGCGCCAAACTATCTGCATACAACGCCGACCGACGACCGTAAGCCTTACCAGAGGCCATCAAAGGAGAAGCGGCAGCGCCTCAGAGAAAAGATGCAGGTGAAGCCGGCTGCGAGGCCGCCCGAGCAGCCCGCATCGCAAGAGGTCGATGCACCTTCAGAGCCTCACTCGCCACTTGGCGGCCCTCCTTTGACTGGTCCCAATTGCATCACCCCAGAGTGTGAGTCTGCACGCACTGAGTTCGCTCCGGTCACTCTTGAATTCATATCTGCATTCATTGAAGTCATACCCACGATCCATGCACTGATTCTGCTCCCTCGCGCCATCTCAGTCACGCCCGAGCAGCTGGACGAGCTACGTACCCTCGTACAGCGCGGCGTCGGTGTTGATACCTTGAAGAAGCTCGGCGTGAATGCCACTCTGCTGCGAGCGAGTCAGAGGTTCCCCAAGCCCCTACCAGTCGACAAGAATGGCGACGTCTGCGACAAGACCGAGAGGGATGCTAAGCGCTCCTCCAAAGCAGACAAAGAGCCGACCAGCACCCGAAAGACCGACAAGCACTCCAAAGTGGATGACAAGGCTGAGCGGCATGCCAAGAGCTCTCGCGACGCCGAACAGGATTCCAAAAGCACTCGGAGTGCCAGCCAGGATCGCAAGGAAGCTCGTAAGTCAGACAAGCGCGACGCACGGGGCCGACTTGAGGGACCCGAGGACGGAGGTAGCAGCAGCAGAAGCCATCAAAAGCGAAGGCGAGAGCATTCAACCGACACATCGCGTCAGGGCGAGGGCAAGCGAAGAGCTCGCGCTGTTTCGCTCTCTGATGTAAGCGAGCGAAGAGAGGACGGGAAGCCGCGCTCTTCGCATTCGTCGGCACGCTCTGATCATTCTAGAGCGAACAAATCTGAACGAGACCGAGAGAGGAAAGAGCGGACCGACACGCACGACCACCGTGACAAGCGCAGCCGAAGAGAAGAACGCGACATGCGCCGTCGAGGTGATGTGGCAGAGCTCGACGGGGGCCATGACGCTGCCCGCGAGGAAGACCACGTGCGACATCGCCATCATCACAAGTCCGCTTCTCATCGCTCCCCGTCCATTCCACGCGCGTGCTCGATGGACCGCTGGGACGCGGAAGAGGGAGAGATTTTCGAGCGCCATGGACGAGACAGCGAGCGAACCAGGCACCGCCGCGAGCGCTCAAAGTCTCCTTGCCATCGCACGGCTACCAAGGATGCACTAGAAAATCTGAGACCTCTGCGCAAGGCAGTCGCCGCTGTCATGGAGCAGCCTGTCAGGTCGCCGGTTGAAGCTGCCGAGCGAACAAGGGGAGCCGAACACAGGGACCGACGCTCTTTCTCGCGCAGTTGCGAACGACAGCTTTCACCGTTGGACAAGCATCCGAGCTCGCGAGGGTCTACCGACCACAAATCGTCGAAAGTGAGCGATACGAACACCAAGGAGTCCATTCCGTCACATGCAGCTGCCAGTTCGTCTGAAACACTGACACGTACCCAGGGACCCGCAAAGACCCGACCCAACGACGCAAAGGCGGCAGTATCCCAGCAGGCTCAAGAAACCGGTACGCCGAGTCCCTTGCTCCTTCCTGAAGTGTGCAGCCTTCGAGAAGCGGCGCTTGCCACGCTCAAGAAGCACAAGGCGAGCCTGGAAGCGCGCAAAGCCGTCGAGCTTGACAACGCAAAGGGTCCAACCGAGGAGTGCTTCAGCGAGGCGGCGCCGGTGGTTTCCGACGCATCGCCAATTACCGGCATTGCTCCTCGCCCTGATAAGCTCCAGGAGATGGAGCAGAATCGTCTCCTTGCCCAAGATCTCGGCCTCTCGGAGTTGTCACCCCTTGGGCAATGGAACGCGGGCCACGCCCCCACGCAGAGCGTGCACGCTTTGCCGGCCAGTCGCACACGCCCTCGTCCCCGTGCAGTCGACTGGATGCCCGAGAGCGAAGACAACGCGTCGGAACATTACATCGAGGACTTTGCGAACTGCGTCATCAGCGATGTGGATGCCACCACCGACGAGGACGAAGGCATGTCCAGCGATGGCGAGGACGACGACGACGACGAGCAGGAAAGCGAGGAGAGGCTGAACCACTCTACCTCTCTGTACTCGATTCCCGAAGCCAGCGACGAGGATTACGCCGAGACGGATCTGTTCAAGCCAGGTACCTTTGTCCGCACACTGTCACACCCTCCGCCGAAGGCTCTCCTCATCAGGGCACAGTGCCGCAGCACGCGCATGAAGACGGTAGAAGAGATGCAGGCGCTGCTCCAGGAGAAGCCGCAACTCACGCAGGTTTACCTGCGCCGTTCCTCCCGCTCACTTGTTCTTGACTTACGCGGAAATAGTGGCAGCGAGGCGGACGTCAAGTCGGCGCCGACGTCTGTGCCTGTAGTTCTATCATCCACTTCGATTTCTTCTGGACCATCTCCATCCGTCTCACCGCCCGCCCAACCATCAACCGACTCTCCCTCTACTCAGACGACCGTTTCTCCCTCGTCTTCGATTTCGTCCCTCTCCTTCTCTACAACCTCTTCCTCGACGACTCCCGGGTCCCCTCCTACGCCCTCTTGGACCCTCGCCCCCATCCCATCTTGCGAGCCTGCAAAGGATGCCGCGTTGCGCTTCAACAGCGGCGCTGCCCCTTTCCCGGCCCGTCCACTCTACCATGGCCATTTTGCCTCCCTACCCACTGGTCCAGCAGTGCCTTTGAATGGCGTCGACGCGTTCGCCCTCAACTCTCTCGGCTTCAACATGGCGAACCATCAGCACCAGCGTCAGCGCCAGCACTCTCACCCCTATCCCCACCCCCACCATCATCATCAATACGTGCCCGGCGTCAGACCCATGTCCACGCCAATGGGCATGCCCTACCCGAATGGCATGCCCTACACAAACGGGATGCCATGCCCCAACGGAATGCCTAGTAGGGTCATGCAGATGTCGCCTGATCACAGCGCGGGCATGCTACCGCACTGGCAGCCTGCGCCTCTGCCTCCGCCCCAGACGCAGTCCCTGCCCTCTTTGTCATCTCGTGCCCAGCCTGGACCACCCCTCGCCCCGAAGCTGATGCTCAGGGACGAGCCAGCTGCGCGAGAATGCAAAGAAAGACTGCTATCCAGGGACATTACTGTTCTCGGCGGGTCGAGCCCGAGCAATGCAGAAAGTGGAAACGGCGGCAGCGGCGGCGGCGATTCGAGCTGAGCCGGCAATGACCGCGATGAATAGCCCATTTCCAGCTTGTTATCCCTGCGACCAGGTTTCATTCGTTTCGTGCTGCGTTGATGTCCGTGTCGTGTCTGTGTGCATTGTTCTCCTCTGTGTTCTTGCTTCCTGTAGAGCTACATTCCCGCCTTGACTCGTTGCTGCGTCCGACTCTCTTCCCCTTGCACTTCCGACTTCTCCTTACTCCCGCGCGCCTTTCCGTTTTGCCTGGTCTTCTGCGGTACGGTGTAGAGCAATGGACGATTGATAGATTGATTGATTGATGGAATGAAATCCGTTTCCCCCTCACGAGTGGACGTCCGCGCTGGGTCCTAAGCCCGAACGAAGGCGAGTCCAACACCCAATAACCCTCTCGGCTCCGACGCTCCTCTCCCTCCCGCCCCACCTTCCTTCGCCGCGCACTGCCCGCGCGTGCGGAGCAAAGTCTTGGCACCAGCCGCCGGGAAGGAGCGGCAGCGGGTGGGCCGCCCGCTGTTGGGGTCGGTGTGTGCGTGGGCCGCTCCCCTTCTCTGTGCGCTGCTCTGCTCCCGTGCTTTGCGCAAAGACCTGCGACACGACGCGCGTGTGTGCATGCAACGCAATGCTTCAGGGCCGGAGTTGCGAGGGTGGGGCAGGGCGGGTGGGGTCGAGCCGACGGGCGGTAGAGCAGAGCAGAGCAGAGCAGAAGAAAGGGGTGTGTTGGTTGCGTTTGCTTGGTTGTGTGTGTGTCGCATTAGATGCTTAGGCGAGAAAAAGTCTTGGCGTTGAAGATGAGGTTGGCTGGTTGGCTGGAGGAGGGAGGGAGGCGGTGCTGCGTTTCGTCTCGTCTTCAAGACTGGCTGAGCGGAATTTTTGGCTGGGCGCTGCGCTGCGAGGCGAGGTACAGTAAAGAGTGTCTTGGGACGTTGTTCTCATGGGGCAACGTCGCAAGGGCTCAGGCAAAAGTCAAGTGAAAGGGAAAGTGAAGGTGATGGCGAGCAACGACTCGGTCAGTTGCCACTCAACGCCGATGCTGCGTACTTAGGCGCAGTACTGGTGGTAAGTGGAAGTGGGTGCCAGCCAAGTCCCCAACCTTGCCTCGGTCGCCGGGCGCAAACGTCCGGTAACCTGGCCCGGTGGCTCCGCGACTGCGACTTGCTTTGCTCTGGTGCTACTCGCACTTGACCACGGTCCATACAGACAATACACCTTTGCGGTCCAGTCCCAATCCTATGTACAATAGTCCAGTTCGCCGCCGCCGCCGCCGCCGCCGTCGAGGATGCCAAGCACATGCAACGCAATCGTCACCTTCTTGCCATGCCTCTCACCTCTCCCTCCCCTCTGAGTAGCACCTCAAGCCACCCACGCCAAGTCACTGCCATTCTCGGTCTCTCGGTGATAAGCCGAGGACACCGAGAGCAACGGGCTTAGCCTAATACAATACAATAGCACAGCACAGCCCGCCAAGTCGCACGCACATCTTGCTCCTCAAAGTTCCCAATTATCGAGCTTCGTCCCCGTCGTCGCCGGTACCAATACTTCTAGCACAACTCTCAAGGTGGTAGTTGTCGAAGAAGAAGACGCCGCCACCGCCAACGCCGCCACCGCCGCTACTGCCACTGCCACATCGCTACCGTCTCATATCGAGCCGCCCCGAGATTCATTCGCCACGCACGTACGGCACCCGCTCCCCCGAGCCCCGGAAACACCGTCTCTGCGCGGAATAACCTGGCGGCAAAGCGGCAATCGGGCGCTTGTCAAAGCCGCTTGCCATCGATCACTTCATTGACATTTGACTCCGCACAAGTCGCACCCTTGCACAACTTGCACTTTGCACAGCCACAGCGCGTACAATTGCCTTCGGAGACACCGACGCCGACACCCATCACCGACACCCATCACCGACACCCATCACCGACACCGACACCGACACCGCGGAGTCAAGGGTCTCGTCGAGGAGCAGTGGCAGCAGCACTCTGCCGGGCTTGCTAGCCAAGTCCAAAAGGCACACAACACTTTGCGGCCTTTGAGGTCTGTTCGTTGGGTTGTACCACCTTGACTCTTCATCGCGCCCTCGCAAATTCTTTCCCCCACGCCGCCCATATTCCTCGCATCAAACAATGGTACGGACACAGACTGCGACTCCACACCCGTCACCGCTACGGCTACGGTGCAGCCGCAAAAGCATTGCCGCAGCGGCGCTCAAGAGGTCCATCTTGCTGGCTATTTGCTTGCTTCTCGCGTCGATATCGCACGTAGCATTAGGTGAGTCCGACTCGGGGCGTTATGGTACGACGGCATATATGCGTGCTGACCCGCGACCACCACAACCCCCCACCACCCTTCTTTTACACCAGCCTCTTCGACGCGAGAGAATCCACTGAGGAGCATCGGATATGCGACGGACACGACAATCCAAGTCGTTTCGAGACGCTCGTCGTTATCGCGAGACGAAATCCTTGCCCGCTATACCGATTCAGGCTTGGTCGCCGACCAGACCAACGAGGCCCGCCAGGAAGGCCGCCGCCGTAGCAGCGCATGGGAGCCCCTTCCAACGGTACGCGCCGATGACTCGATCCGGATTCACCTTCGCGCATTCAACCAGAGCTTTTTTCTGCACCTTGACCCAAACGACGATATTGTCCCGCCTCAAGGCGCCAGCCTGTCCGTGTGGAAGTGGGATCCAGCATCGAAGCAAGACGTCCTCGTGCGCAAAGAGACGCTGCCCAGGGAGCAGGTCCGCGCCTACCACGGCGTCGTGGTACACCCTTCGCTAACTGCTCGGAGGCTGTACGAGGACGAGCTCGGCGTCAGCCGGATACGCTCTGGCTTCGAGGAACAAGAGGGCGTCGTAGGCCGCGCGTCCATCTTCCTTCACGACGACGGCTCCGTCTCGGGGGTGCCACGCTTTGAAGGCGCATTCGACTGGCATGGCAACACGCACACCATCCAGCGGGCAGCAGTGTATGACCGCGCTCGCCAGCTACTCGACCCCCGTCCACACAGACGCAGTCTCGACGAGGACCGCCTCATCGTACATCGCAACTCGGACCTCATGGACGAGGCGGAAATGGTCGCACGAGGCATCCTCGACGATGCGCCGTCGGCCGGGATTAGGAGCAGCAGCAGCAGTTGTGCACATGATGCGCACGACTTCAACCGCAATCATCCCTTCTTTTCCTCGGAAGTAAACGACGACTTCAATGCCACCCGTCAAAGTCCCTTCAACTTCTTCGTACAGGAGGAAAACGACCCAGCGGCGTCTTCCCTGGCCCTCTTCAGCCGCGGCCTCGACTGGTGGGGCAGCGAAGGCGGCGACGGGGGCAACGACGCGGGCAACGGGTATGCGCGAGCGTTTGAGAGTCTCCCTACCTTTTCCTACGAACCCGACTGGCAGCCCCGCTCGATGCACCGCCGCCAGACGGCCGGAGACGCCCTGGGCAATGCGGGCAACAGCAGCTTCACCTCATCGATTGGGAGCACGACGGGGTGTCCCAACTCGGCGCAAGTCGTGTACGTTGGCATGGCCGCCGACTGCACCTTTACGCAGGTGTACGACGGCAACACGGGCACCACGGCCGCGGCGCTGCTGAACATCATGAATGACGTCAGCAGCGTGTACCGCAGCCACTTCAATGTGAGCCTGGGCGTCGTCGCCCTTGACGTGCGCGAGAGTGAGTGTCCTGACAGCGGAAACCAGGGCGACGCTACGTGGAATACCGACTGCTCTTCGGTCAGCATCGACGAGCGCTTGAGTCGCTTCTCGCAGTGGCGCGGTACCCAGCCCGCCAATGACACGGGTATCTGGGAGCTCCTCACGGCGTGCTCGACGGGCTCCGAGGTGGGCGTCGCCTGGCTCGGCACGCTCTGCAGCACAGACACAATCACCTCGGGGAGCGACTCGGTCACGGGCGCAGCCGTCGTGGCGAATGGTGCGCGCGTAGCCCAAGTCGTGGCGCACGAGACGGGTCACGTATTTGGTGCGGTACACGACTGCGCCGAAGGGTGCTCCATCAGCGGGAGCAACGCCCGGCAGGCGGGCGGAGCGGCCTGCTGCCCGCGCTCAACGTCGAGCTGCAACGACGGAGCAGACCACATCATGAGCCCCGTGGCGCAAAAGGCGACCATGGTCTTCTCCCCCTGCTCCATTGGCAACATCTGTAACATGCTCGGCGGGATGCTGGATACGTCGTGTGTCAAGACGCCCGGGCAGCGCGAGACGCTCTCGGTGCAGCAGTGCGGCAACGGCATCCTCGAGACGGTCGCGGGCGAAGAGTGCGATGCAGGGCCCGAGGGATCGGCCTGCTGCACAAAGGAGTGCAAGCTCGTCTCTGGCGCAGTGTGTGATCCCACTTCGTCGGCATGCTGCGACAACACCTGCCAGTACTCTTCTCCGTCCAAGCTGTGCCGCGCGTCCAAGGACAGCTCCGACTGCGACAAGGCAGAGTACTGCAGCGGAACGAGCGCCGAGTGTCCATCTGACGAGTTCCGCTCCAATGGCGCGTCGTGCTCCCTCCCCAACTCGAGCATCTCGGGCCTGACCTGCGCCAATGGGCGGTGCACCTCCCGCGACTTGCAGTGCCGCGAACAGACAAACGACGACGAAGCCTTCCGCAAGGCGTGCTCCCCCTCTGCAGTGCAGGACTGCTCCATGGCATGCCAGGACCCAGACTCAGCCTTCCAGTGCACGGTCTTCCAGACGAACTTCATCGATGGCAGTACGTGCGGGTACGGCGGCGTGTGCCAGGGCGGCAAGTGCAAATCGACGGGGTGGCAGAACACCTTCAAGGCCTGGTACAGACATAACCTCCAGATTGCCGTGCCCGTCACAGTCGTCGTCGGCCTCCTGGTACTCGCCATCCTCTACGGGCTCGTCAGGTGTATCTGCTGTGGCGGACGTGGCGGACGACGCCGAAACAGTCAGGCGCAGTGGGCGAAGCGCAGCAGCGGAGGCGCCGGAGGCGGCGTACCGGGCGGTATGGCCTCGGTCCCTCCACCACCACCACCGCAAAGACATGCGCAGCAGCAGCAACAGCCGGCATGGACCTACGAGGATGACTCGCCCGGCTCAGGCTCGATGGGCATGACTGAGGTGCGGCAGGGGCACAATGCAGAGTATTACGGGGGAAGCGGGGCGGGAGGCGGGGGCGGAGGCGGGTGGGCAGCCCCTTCTTACCCTCCGCCACGGACCGGCCACGGCCATGCCAACGCTGGTGGCTGGGTGGACCCTTCTGCGTGGAATGGACCTGCGCCGCGATAAGCCTCAAGTAACCGTGCGACGTTTGGCTTGATCCAGAGCGTCCTCTTTCTTCCTTTCGTACCCTTCTCACAACCGCGCGCAAAACGAACGAATCTACCAGACTGTTGATTCGATGGATATTTTTCCTCACTCCTCACTGTATATATCCTATTCAAGTTTCAGTTCTCCACATTCTATCCCCGGTCCCGCTCCCGTTTCCACGCCCCACACCTAAACGAAGCAACAACGCCCGTGCGACGATTACTTACGTACTTACGTCTTGCCTAGCGTCGTGTCGTGTCCGTGTCCGTGTCCTATCGTAGCGTCATCGTATTGTAAATCCAAAAAAGAACACGCACAAATGTAGGCAATTCAGTGTAGCGCAGTCGCCCTCTTTTCCTTTAGTAGGCACTGCGTGTTCGTCGCTCCTTTCCAGAGCGCCGCGTGTACCTACAGAGCGCAGAGGAGGGCCTGTGTATTGATTACATGACTGGGATACATGTATTTAGGTACAATTGTGGGAAGAGGAAGAAGGCGTATCTGCATTGCATGGGAATAGAGTAGAGCGTCGCCGTGTCGGCCGTGCGTGGGCGAGCATCGTTGCCTTTACTCCTCCATTCCAGCCTCCCCATTCCCATCCCCATTCCCAACCCAATCCCCATCGTCTTCGTCTTCGTGGGGAACGTCCGCATACGCCCCCTTATTCCCTAGATGCGCCTCCTGGTTCCTCCTCACCGCATCATCAATGTCCTCGAGCTGCGGCGTCGGGGTATCACTCGCCGTCATGTGTGGAAGCTGCACGCGCTCCTTGCTTTTCCTCAGGGTGGGATGCTGGCGTACGTCGAAGTCGTCGAAGCGGATTGACCAGTAGAAGTGTTCTTCGCGCGGGTGAGGGTGAGGGTGAGGATGAGGGCGCTCAGCCGGCGCGGGCTGCACACCTTGAGCCCGCGCGTTGCGATTACTGCACTTCAGACTCCCGACGTCGGGAGTAGCGGTATACGCCTCTTTGCACGGTGTTGGCCCCTTCCCGTTGGACCTTGCTGTCGCCTTCTTCCACGGCGACATCTCCAAGCACAACATCACTGGCGGGGCGCAGGAAACATACAGGTCACTCGGCTGTACGGCAGCATCGTCGCACCATCGTAAATGACCGTAGGTCACGTCCACGGGCTGCAGCTTCTCCCGCGAGCGACTGCTGGAGCGTGTCTTGACCTGAACCAGGACGTAGCTGAACGCATCTGGCGATGGGGGCGCAGTCAAGTCGCCACAGTAAAGCGGCAACGCAAAGTCCCAGACAGCTTGATTCTTGCGTCCCACGATCATCGCCCGCCGCTCCAAAAAGGATTCTTGGAGCACTTGGCGAGTCAGCTGGAGCTGGAAGTCGGCTGGCGCGCGCGAGAAGCGCTCGAAATTGAGCCAGGCATTCTCGCCATAGGACGCCTCGAAGTCGGCGGTGACATTGTCCATCAATTCTCTGAAAAAGTCGGCGACGTGGACAAAGGCAGAGCCACCGTGATATGCCTCCTTGTACGACTTCTCGAACTTCGTAGCCCCATCCACGGCTGCGCTTGTCACACTGCGCCGCTGTGCCGAATTGTGGCACATGCACAGCAGAATCTGGGCACTCAGCTCCCGAAGCTCCCCTGCGTCAAGGGGGAACCCTGCCAGTATCTCACTGTTGAGATAGCCCAAGACAAGAGGCCAGATATCGCACGGCGCTTCCAGGAGACACCTGCCGGAACTGTCGCATCCTCGGGTTCGGAAAAAAGCAGTGACCGCCTTGGTCAGGAGCGCTTCGTCTGCGGTTCGGACCTTGATGTTCTTGCCCCAATTGAGCACCTGGAGGAGCACACCGAGGTGCTCGTGGACGCGCTTCGTCTGCATGGCCAAGTGGTCGTAAGTATTGACCGAAGTGAGCTGTTTTGTGGTCGGTGGATGGATGTCGAGTCGAGCCTGGAGGAGAACCAGAAGCTGGGACCCTTGGAGCCTCCAGCCAACCTTTACGCTCGGCAGCAGGAGCTTGGCCAAGCAGAAGCCCTCGTCAGCATGGCACTGCACCCATGTCGAGGAGCCGACGAAGAGATCCTTCTGTGCTCTGATTCTGCGATTGCGATTGGTCGACGTGCTAGTATGACCTGGAGCAGGTGTCATCGCAGTGGGGGCAGTAGGGATCGACGCATGAGTTGGCGCATCGGCAGGTGCCCCGGCAGTGGTAGCGGTAGATGTAGGAGTGGGGGGTGCACAGCTCTCAAGCATCGATGCCCAGAGAGGCCGACCGAGGCGTGCCAACACCGGGTCCGTCGAGGCCTGCATGGGCGTGAGCTGACCGAAAAGGAGTGGCGAAGCTCGCATATTGCCTCTAATCTCCAGCTTGAGGGCGACGGGACAGTAGGCTGGCAGGCATTCGGGCTCCTCTAGGCGCTGGACATCTGACGAAGCATGTTGGCGTGGCGCGTGCAGGGCGCCAATTGCCGGCCTGGTGTCGGCGTACAATAGCCAAACTCGCTCGCGGGGATAGACACCGGCTTCGACGCCGGGTGCGTCAGGCAGGGCGAATAGCCCCGAGATGGGTGCCAGACAGTCCCGCACGACCTGGTCGACTTCGCCCTCGGGCGCATTCGCTTCGATTGTGGTTACAGGTAAGACGCCTCGAGCTTCGTCAATGGCGACGACGAAATACTCTGCATCGGCGAGCTCGACTTGATGGCATGCCTGTGCCACCGCGAGAGCGCTTTGAGCGGTCTGACGTTTGTTCTCGTCTTCGTCATAGGGATAGACGTCGGTACGCTCGTCGAAGAGTGCATCGGCCCGTCGAACAATGCGCCTGACAAACGTCTTTCGCTCAACCTCCTGTTCCGGAGAAGTCGGATCACAAATGTGCGACCAGCTCTGCTGACGCCTGTCCGTGGCAGCGACGACATCCCAGAGGGCTTGGAAGAAGGCGTGGATCCTGAGGCCGTGATAGTATTGCGCAGATTTCTTGGTCTTGGGAGCGTCGTAGGGCTTCCAGGTATCGGTGAGGAAATTGCGGGCCTCTTCGTCTGCCTTGGGAAAGCAGCCTTTGCTTGCGTTACCTGAGAGGGTACATGGGCGCAAGTCGAAGTCAGTGGCGAGACCATGGCAGCGAGACCATGGCGGCAAGATGGTGGCGGCCAAAGGTGCAAATATCGCGAGGCTTACTCACTTGATCGTAGACAGAGCATGAAGACGGCGAAGCCTTCAATGGTGTTCAACTGACGAATCAGGCGGGATTTACCCATGCCCGAGGACTGGACCACGGAGTAAATGCGGCCGTACCATGGGTGCGCCTCCAGAGGTTGACGTTCATGGTCTTGATCTTGAGTGTCGGCTTCTCTGACGCCAGCTGCATCATTGTTGCCATTCCTGTCGGTCGGCGCCCCGCTCGATTGGATGAGGGTCTCGGACTTGATGATGACGTTGGCCAGGCGATGGTGTTCTTCGCCGAGGTATTTAGTCTCATAGAAGCTTCTCCGGAGCGCCGCCGTCTGTATCGGTGGGTCGGACGCTGGAGCGACGTGCTCAACCTGCCGCTTTCTGCACGCTGAGACGCAGCATCGCACGATGCTATGTCTTGCATCCAAGGTGTGCTGCTTCGGGTCGAGCCCCGCATTGAGTTCCTGCCAGACGGTGCTATCCACCGGGAAGTCCTTCAGGTCAAAGTCCGTGAACGGTCCGACCATCTGCGCGTTTGTCGCTGCGGCTTGGAAGTATCGGACGCCTCGCAGGAGTGTGTTCACGTCGTGACGGTGATAATCGACATCATCGAGGGAGTGATTCCGCGCCGCCATCCGAGTCGCGGGACACTTGGTGTATTCCCAGTTCTGTGCGACTCTTCTCAGCAGACGCCTCAAATCGCTGCTCAATCTTGGGCCCGTGGAGCCGTTGTTACTGCTCCCACTACTATTGGTGTCATTGAACGTCGCGCTGCGCCCTGAGATGCGCGGCTTCTTCGAGGGTCGCAGTCGTGGCATCGTCGGTGGATGGGCATTATGGGTACATAATGTGTTCGCTGGCGTCCGAGTCAAAGGGGTGTCAAGCGAACCCGATGTAGCGCTCAAGGGAGTTAGTTGCCTGTGCCTGAGCCTGTGCGTGTCGTCCACGCGTCGCGCTTTCCGCCTCCGCCACGTTTTCGGCTCCGAGGGCGCGTCTTGGGCGGGGTTAGGGCAAGTAAAGCTGGCGAGGCTAGGGACGCGGCCGCTCCCTCACCTTCTTGGCCTTTCCTCTTCCCACCACATCTTCCTCCTCCCCCATCTGCGCCCCCACTCACCCGCACGCACGCAATGGGCCTCCTAACCATCATCCGTAAATCCGCCCACCGCGAGCGTCAACTCCGCCTCCTCTTCCTCGGCCTCGATAACAGCGGGAAGTCCACCCTCCTGAAACGTCTCCTCCACTCCGAAGACTGGGACAGCCTCTCCCCCACGCTAGGCTTCGACATCCAATCCCTCTCGTTTCGCGGGTACACGCTCAACATATGGGATATCGGGGGACAACGCACGCTCCGGCCTTACTGGCGGAATTACTTTGAGCGGACGGATGCCCTTGTGTGGGTTGTGGACTCGCATGATACTGCACGGATGCAAGAGTGCAGGGAGGAATTGTGGGGGTTAGTCGTAGCGGAGGATAGGCTTGCGAGTGCCAGTCTGCTTGTACTTGCGAATAAGCAGGATCTGCCCGGGGCGATGAGCTGCGAGGAGATTGGCAGGGTATTGGGGTTGGAGGAACTCGTAAGGCAGAGGGGAGGCAATGGCAGGATCTTGCCTTGCTCGGCTGTGAAACAGGTGGGGTACCAGGAGGGATTGGTGTGGGTCGTGCAGGATTGCGAGAGGAGGATGTACTGGGGAGGTGGGGCCGCCGGGCAGCAGGATGATACCAACGCGGCCACTACCACCACCACCACCACCACCACCGCCACCACTGCTGCTGCTGTCGAAGCAGCGTCGTGAACACCAACACACGCAAGTCACTTCGAGTACAAGATCAACTTCTTGCCATTATCATCATCTCGCCCGCCGCGCTCCCCGCACCCGACATCACCCCGACTCGGGCAACCCCACCACACCCCTAACCTTCTTCCACGCCGCACTCTCCCCGAGGTATTCGTCCAAATCCACACCCACCTCCGCCAACGCCCGCACGTCCCCCTCGAGCCGCAGCACATCTGCCTGCATCTGCGTGCGCATGCGATCCCACTCTGGGTCCGACGACGACGGCGACGATGAGGAGTCAGCGGGGATAGCATCGCCCTTGTTTTGGCGCGACCAGAGGGAGCTCGCCAGTCCGCTCAGTCCACCGCCGCCGCCGCCGCCGCCGCCGCCCGATGCAGAAGACGACGCGGAAGGCGCATTCCCGCGCTTGAGCCGCCGCAGAGACTCGTAGTTCTGGATCATCTGCGTAAGGGACGAGGCGTACCGCTCTACCACGTCCTCCACTACGGAAGCAGCCCACTGCGTCTTGACTTCGCGCGGGACGAGGCTCGCCCCGCTCTGCCCCTGCGTGGCTGTGGATGTGCCCGTGGTCGTCTTACCCAGGAAGACGCTCAGGGAGCGCAAGATCTGAGGCACAAAGTAGCTTGGTTCAGGAAGGGCGCCGGCCCCTTCTGTCTTGCCCCCGCTGCTGCCGGCGCGATACTGCGTATTGACGGAGCGGACTAGCCGTAGAGGCTCGGCGCACCGCGCTTTGAGGATCGAGGTTAGGCGGTGGGAGATGCGCGGGAGGAGCGACGTGGCTAGAGGGAATGTCGAGAGGAGGGCCGCTGGAGGAGGGGAGCAAGGGGGGCGGGATTTGTAGCGTCAGTACCATACCATACAATGCAATGAACGTGATACCAGATTGGATGCCGTGCCACGCCACGCCACGCCACGCCATGCATACCCACCTCGCATCTCCCGCACCAGGTCTTCGAATTCACCCTCTCGTGCCTGCCCCTCGTCGTAGCCAGGCAAGAGCGGCACAACGACGGCCTCAAACTTTGCCTCGAGCTCATGTGCAAACCACAGCCCATCAGCCGCGAGGATGCTCAGTGCGTGCAAGGCCGCATCATCGCTGGCTCCATCTGCAGCCAGGGCCTTTGCGTCCCTCTGCGAGTCTGGGTCGGGCGTGTGTACTCTCGAGGCGGGCTGCTGCACCTGTGCCTGTACCTGTGCCTTGGAGTGCGGTGGTGTCGAGAGGTGCGGTTCAGCCCGCTCGGAGAGAAAAAGAAAGTACCGCGCAACGACCATCAAGCTGAGGCGCCACTGTCGCGGTGTGAGTGTGGAGAGGTGCCCCGCTGGTTCCCATGGCGCTACAAAAGCTTCGAGTGCCGCCGAGGAGGCAGGCAGGTGGGGCAGGCCCGTTCCCTTGGACGTGGACGTTGCGGCGGGGGAGGTCACAGAGGCACCAAGCAGCTGCGCCTCGAAGGTACTCGCGATGCTGCGGTATCGCATTTGGAAGAAGACGCTGACCTGCCACCTCCGCATGAACCCCTCGAGCTCTTCCCCCCTGCGGAAGGCTGCGCGTGCCCGCCGCGAGGGGGCGAGGTCCTCCAGGGAGCGGAGGAAGCGCTGTGTAGTGAGGTAGTTTGCGTGAAAGTGAGCTGGGGTGGTGCCCACGTAGAAGAGGGAGGTGCCGAGGGTCTGTGAGAGGGCGGAGAGTAGCGGCGTAGTAAGGATTTGGGTAAAGGCGTCGATGCTGGGCGTGGGTGATGTGGACGAGGACCGAGAAGAGGACGCCGAGGGAGCGTGGGCGTGCGACTGCGAGTGCGAGTGCAGATCAAAGTCCTCGATCGAGGCAATGAGTCCACGCAGGCTGTAGGCGTGGCGCAGGACGCCATTGTAGATTCGAGCGAGGGGGAGTGGACCAGAACCAGCGCCAGTGTCGTCGGGGAGCAATATGCGCTTGAGTGTCTCGTCATCGCCGGCGTCGCTGGCATCCTCGCCTGCACCTTGACTCTGCACCGGCGTAAGCACCCTCCCCACCCAGCTGCGCACTGCCCGCTCGGCGATGAATTCGCGCATCTCATGCACTGCGCTGGCATTTGCGCCGCTGCCGCCGCCGCCGCCGCCGCTGCCGACTCTCGTACCCAGGCTGAGCCACGTAGAGAGAACCATGCTGAGCCAGCCTCTCCGCTCAGCGAGCTTTGCCTGGTGGGCCTCTTCGTCATCGGCAGGAGCAGAGGGGCCTACCACCTGGCTGGCGCGGTCCAAGTCTTTGAGCATATCCAGCTCGTCGGGCGAGGCAATGCGCCCAGGCATGGGCTCGACGAGGAGACTGCCCGGAAGAACAAGGCGCGAGAGGAGCGCACGGAGGTCGCTCTTGAGTGCCGCTTCGATGGCGGCGATGCGGGCGTCATGTGCGGCGAGGAAGGGAAGCAGCGGCGACTTGGAGTCGCTGCTGTCGTCGTCCTCGTGGCCGGGGTCCCTGACGGCCATGGCACTGCGGCGCATGAATGTAAGTGCCTCCCAGGACGTCTTTGCGCGGGAGATGCGCGTAGGGAGGTCGAGTGTGTGTGCCAGTCTGGCTGTGCGTCGGTGTGTCCTCGTTTGGGTGCCATTCTGGAGGAAAGACGAGGGACGACGAGGGGTGAGGGGAGGCTTGCTGCGAGACCGATCTTCGCCTTCGTCGGAAGAGGAAGTGGACAGGTCTGTACTCTCGCTGTCGCTGTCGCTGTCACCGCCGCTACTTTCCCCCACCAAGGTATCGATGTCGGCATCCTCGTCGTCCCAGTCGTAGTCTGCTGCTGCTGCTGCTGCGTGTGTGGTATGCTCCCCCGCGCCATCTCCGCCATCTGTACCGCTACTGCCGCCTTCTTCGATGAGAAGCAGCCTCTCCAGCCTCTCTATGGCGTCGGCTATGCTGAGCATAAGTCCCAATGCAGCTCTCCTCTCCTCTGCCTGTCCCCTACTCTTCAACAACTCCTCTACGCTCTTCTGCGCTCGAAGCACCTCTTCCCTCTCCCTCTCTACCTGCACCCTTGCACCTTCGAGACCTTGCTGTTCCCCTTCGGTCCCTTCTGTGCTACCCCTTCCACTCGCCGCCCAATGTGCAAGCCGCTCGATTCTATGCCGCTCTCCGCCTAGCCGGTCAGACAGGGCGATGAAGTCGCGATACTCTGCATCGACGACGGACTGGAGCTCCGACGTGAGTGTGGCATCGTAGCTTGAGAGTTGCGTGGCTAGTGAGGATAGCGATGCGGGAAGGAGCGAGAGGAGCAGAGACGAAGGAGAAAAGGAGCCAGAGGGGGCGCAAAGGAAAGGGTGCGAGTGCGAGAGGGGCGTAGCAGTGGGCAGCGGAGGCACGTCCTCTGGGGAAGGATCTGCGCCCAAGTCGATGGCCGACATGGGATGTATGCGCGGTCCAGGGGGGGACCTTGGTGGTAGGGATGGAGTCGGCAGTAGAAATGGAGCGGCGGAGAGAGAACAAAGCTAAGGTCACTTGACCCCCACGCTTGCGAGGTGTTGGTTGGCCCCCACGCGCGCGCGTCACGCTACGGCTGGCCGGCGGGCGAGAGCGTGTGGAGAAGACCTTAGAAGGGCGGCGGTGAGGACGAGATACGACTTGAATCG
The DNA here is from genome assembly GCA_004016185.1 of Quambalaria eucalypti. Classification (NCBI taxonomy): domain Eukaryota; kingdom Fungi; phylum Basidiomycota; class Exobasidiomycetes; order Microstromatales; family Quambalariaceae; genus Quambalaria; species Quambalaria eucalypti. Next base: position 21,368 of record RRYC01000060.1, read on the forward strand.
TTCACCACACAGCACTTTGATTGGGTAGGTACACTAAAGGCATACACGGAAAAGGCATGCATGTGGTAGCTTGAACGGCAGGGTCTGTACGCGCCGGGCATCACCTTCAATGCCCTGCATACAATGACCCATCAACGGCATCGACGGCATGAGGTGGACATCCGCGTCACGCCCGTGCTTCTCACCGACTGCCCGAGGGAAGTGCTGTTTCTCCAAGCACGCAAGACGAAGCTCGAGGTCAAGACGTCTCCAGCCCTGACTCATCGCTTGCGCCTTCTTCAGCAGGCCACAACACTCACTGAGCACAACGAAGAGGACATCCAAAAAGTCGCCGCTCTATTTGACAACGACGGCGCTCAAGGCCCACAGCAAGCTGCTCACGTTGGTTCCCTTGGCCCAAGCGAAGTGGACGTGGATGCAGAACACCTCGCCGATATGCTTGAAACAGAAGCAAAAGGGAGGTGCTATGAGCATATCCTCACATTTTCAGCCCCGACTCATGGGCCGGCGGCCGACAAGCTCGCACGCTTCCGTGCCTTACTCGAGCAAGGGCAGCAACGAGGTTCTTGTCCGGACCAAACATCGTCCTCCGACCTGGGCCCCGTTGGGGCTTCCATGACCGCTCTCGTCGCGGCAGTAGCCAACACACAAGCCACCAAAGCGCATATAGAGCAAGCCATCACCCAGCTCCTCAACGCTGCTATGGCCTTCTACACTGGAAAGGCCTTGGAGGAACGAGACGTCTGCACCTGGGTCGAGATCGCACGTAGTCCCAGTGCCGACATGTCTCGGGACCTTTTTCGCCAGATTCTGAGGTACGAGTACAGCCGTCTGTTTTGCGCCTCTGTTGTTGGCTTCTCCCATGGCCTTACAGTGTGCGGCAGGCTGCTTCGCGTTTGGCGCTTCGATGCTCTCGGATACACGCATTCACCGGCATTCGACCTGACCAACCCCAAAGATTTGGACCAGATTGCAGCTGTACTCACTTTCCTGACGGGGCCCGCCACCTCTCTGACGGAGAAATGGGCACCGACCGCCGGCACCGAGTACATTTTTGAGAGCGTCGGCGAAGACGGCAAGCCCGAGGCAAGCTGCGTCAAGATCGTCTTCGAGGATACGCCAGAGGAGCTCAGCGACCCCAGTCTCGGAGGGCTATTTGGCCGCAGATCGGCAGTCTTCGGAGGAAAGGCCCTGTTCCTGATCAAAGGCAAGATGATCAACGGGACCTTCGAGCCGGACAAGGACGAGCCAATTCAACGCGGCGTGCCCGTCGTACTCAAGGCGGCATGGCTACCGGGCTACCTGAAGTGGCACGAGCACATTGTCTTGAAGAGACTGGGAAGGAAGGAAGTCGCCGATGTGCCACGTTCTCTTGGGATGCTCAAGAGCGACCGATCGGAAGACTGTCTTGGGCCAACCCACGAGCGTCACATCAACCATCCGGACGCTCACTCGGATCGCATGGAAAGCAGAGCCTTGAAGCTGGAATTCTGCGTCATGCTTCAAGAAATCGAGCTCGGTCTCATTCTCCCTTTGCCGACTAACCCTTTCGATCAGAAAGCCCGCATGTGCGTATTGTGGGCAGTCCTCAAGATTCTGCACCACGTATCCATCGCTGGGGTGCATTACCGCGACCTCAATCGCGGGAATATCCTGCTCAAGCAGGACTGGCAAGAGCGTCTCGCCAGGGGTGACCGACACATCATCATCTTGATCGACTTTGGCAATTCGCGAATCAAGGATCGCAAACGCGGTGATGGCACATCTCCGCAGGTACAAAGTTTGCCAATCGGAGTCGACGATGTCATGTCGGTCAACGAGATGTTCTTGACCACGAATGCCCTACACTGTCGGAGCATTCAGGCAGACCGCAAATTCTACATGGACCAGATCAAACAGGGTATCGACGTTGATTACAGCCAAATGGAATTGCAGGCAGCCAACGCGCAATTGGCACTAATGGACCACCGGTACGTGGATGACATCGAGGCGGTCATCTACTGCTGGCTCTACCACAATGTCCTCAATCCGTTGGCCGACGAGACCTGGAAGGAAAACCTGGACCAAGCCATCTTCACGAAGAGTGTCACACCTCATCTTTGGTACTCGTCAGCGAGATTCAGGAGATACACTTTGGAGCCGCCCTCCAACGCTCCTGTGATCGACATTTCGGTTGTGAAAGTACTCGAGCAGATCCGCTCGCTCACTCACAAAGCGCAAGTGGAGGCCCGAAAGCCGGAACGAGGCGATCTGCGCACCCCAAAGATCGCAGAGTCCGAGTCGGAAACCTTCGTGTTCTGCCTGAATGCGATCGAGGATTGGTACGCCGCCAATGCCGGCGAGACACCCGTAGCGCCTGCAGGCTCACTCAAGAGGCAGCGCGATTGTGAGCAACGGACAGGGGTCAGGCAGTGAGAGGAGCAAGGCTCACGATCGATGGCGACGCAGAGACGGCGCAGCGCAACGCTGTTGCAGGCGGGGTCATTGCCAAGGCCCACTTCTGACCCTTCTCCTCGTTGCTACTTCGTTCAACTCAGGAACCCGCTCGACGTTGCTTGGAAGCGGCTTTCTCTGAGCAAGACCAAGCCAAGACCAAGAGTAGATTGTAACGTGGCCTGCTGTCGGGTGAGTGCATGTGGTCAAGGAGACAAGTGGCGCGTCGAGTAGCCCTTGCTAACCACTCGAGGTCATCGTCATGCCTCGACTCGACAGAATGTCTCAAATGTCTGCGTCGACTGGCTCTGGCCCTCGGGCACCTCTTGCGGCCAGTAGTACGCAGCACAATGCTCCCACACCAACGCCCGCCCCGACCACGGAGACCCTTGTAATGACTCTGACTGGACGCCTGCACCGCCCCCAAAGCGCGGCAGAGGTGAGCAGATGCTGCCATGTGCATATATGCGGGTGTGCCAGCGCAGCTGACCTGGCAAATGATCCTTCATCTTGTTCAACCAACAGGACGCAGCAGGAAGTGCGATATTGTCCTCGACGGGCGTGCGCAGCCAACAGCTCTCTCAAGGTGATCGAAATCAATCTGGAGTCTCTAGAGTACAACTGCGATTCATAACGGGGAAACTCACCTGATACCCCCGAAGCTCCTGCTGCACTACCTCAATCCTGGACCCCTATCATGACTAGAAGATACCTGAGAAGGATAGCTGTGCGTACCTGTCCTTTGATGAGGACAACTAGCTGCGCGACCGCAGGCCTCCCCGGCGCGTGAGACGCCGTGCCCCACGCCCATGATAACCCTCAGTCAACCTGTAACATAGCAAGCTCCTCTAATCGACAATCTCATTGCTTACTCAGAGGGCAAGGCGGTAGGGCGAAGACCGCTTCTTCTCACTTACACCACGTGCTCTGCCTTGTGAAGGGCGGATGGAGTACCGGCAGATCGAAGCTGGACATTCGGTAATAAATGCTCGCTCGGGATGGCAGCACCCGGCGACGCGTCAGCGCTTCAGCCCTGTTATGTACCTTACTCTCTTCGACTTGAAATGAATCATCAAGCTGGAATCCACGAGCGCGCATCTTGTGCCTTGTATTCAGTTGGGAGCGGCGCACTGAGGTCACCCGCCAATCAAGTGCCGCCAGTGCCACCGAGGGCGGGAGTGAGAGCATCCATCCATCCACTACGACACAACGTAACTCGCCATTCCCCCCTCCCTATGTAAGCAACTTGGACACTTTTGGCTCCATCCGACCACCACTCGCCAACGACACCGCCCATTTGCACTCATGAGCGTACCGACACAAGCTTCAACGACGTCTTCGAGCCCAGCCCGGCGAAAATTGGACAAGTATCAGTCGTCCGAAAAAGCGTTACTGTACAAAGAAATCGTGAAGGCAGAATGGGCTGGCATGCGTGTTTTTAACCGGGCCGCTTTATTCAGTCATGTCCCAGGCACGTCTGTGGTGAGTTCGCAGACGCAAAGAGAGATATGCGGTCATTGCCTCGAGAGGGCTTATTCTCGCCTCGAGAGGGTCCATTCCTTACTGACGCGTCAGCGCTGAGATCTTCTCGCCGAATGGACGCATCTAGCTACGCTGTCCCGGCCTATATCGCTACAGATGTCCGTGGGAATACATCGTGCAACACAGCGACCTGCCACAAGAGAAAGAGTGGTGGGAGTCCACGGTGCAAATGCAAGAGATTTGTAGGTATCACAGTGCTGATTGCGAACATCACAATGGAGGGCCGGCCAAGCCGTTGCTCGCTCTATCCGAACTGCCCGATTGGCCCGGTCACGAGTGCGAGTATGAGGCAGGATATTGGTACCAGAACTACTTTGGTCTGGAAGTAACCTGGGGACGTTCTGACAGTGGAGGAAATACCAAAAAGGTAGGTGCACTTTAGCGGAATAGATGCATGTTGGACGCCTTGCCACGGGGTGCCGCTGAACTGATCTTCTCCTCGCTATTGCCAGTACTTTTGTGCCGACGAAGGCAAAAAGTGCACATGGCGGCTCCACGCCAGCAGAGACCAGAACTCGAACGTGTCCGATACCGCTTTGTGGCATCTCACGGACGTCACTGGCGAACACCAGGAGGAGTGCTCCAACTTCTGGAAGGCAATGGACATCCCGCCAGAGTACAGAGAAGGCCCACGTTGCCAGCCGAAGCCGAAGGCGAAGCGGAAGCCGTACAGGAAATGGGGCGCTACTACCCGCCGTAAGCGCAAGGCAACAGGCAGTAGCAGCGATGAAGACGCTGCAAAACCTTCGCGGCGCGCCTCCGGCCATCAAGAGGAACGCCCACAGCGTGATCACAGCGTGGAAGCGCAGAGAGGCTCTCCGCCGGGTCGCTTGAGTGACTCTGAGGCTATGCAGAGCCCATGCAACCCTACTCAGGGAGAGTCCAATGGCTCTGCAGAGCAAGCGCCCCGGGTATCGCAACGTGGAAAACAGAAGCGGGTGACATTTGCAGTAGAGCCCAGCGAAGGCACAGAGGGGCCTGTCAGCTCAAACGATAGGGTTTTGGAAGAGGAGCGCGTCGGGGACACCGAAAAAGGGCAAGGCTTGAATGATGCAGCCCGCTCACGCCCACAGACGTCCTCAGTACCCAAGTCTCGGCGTACAACGGAGGCTAACAAGCGCACCAGCCTCGCCAGCTCAAGCCGTGCGAAACAGTCGGCCGCGCTCGAGGCGGCGCAACACCTTGAAGCAGATGAAGCGGTGTCTGCGAGGACGCCAAAGAGCACGACTTTCGCTGCAGTCCCTCCGACCAGTGCGCCTGCAGATGTCCCACGGCGTGTCGTGGTGGACCTCACGGGCGGAGAAGAAGCAGTACGAGCATCGCCTATAACACAGGAGCGAAATTCTGCCATGGCAGACGGTGCACACGACGCAAAGCCTCGGGAATTCGTGAACCTCTTCGGAAGCCCGCACTGGATCTGCGATACATCTCCTCCACCGGGGATCAGCATCTTCTTTGAAGTGCAGAGTCTTTGGGAGCCCTTGCAAGTGCGATTTGAGCATGCGGCTGAGAAGGCGGAAGCAGAACGGCGACTTGTGTGGCAGGAGGCGCGTGATCGTACACTGGCAGACCTTCGTGAGAAGAACACCAATTCCCGGCCACAGTGTCTCTGGCTCAAAGAAGGCTGGTACCTCTCGACCAAGGAGACGTTTGCAACTTTGAAGGCCTGGCAGCGCCAGATGGCGATGCTGTCCCTCGACTTCAACCTCGTAGTCTTCAAGGGCGCAGTCACCAGAGAGGCGCTCGAGACGGATCGCTCCACATGCTTTGCAGCCTGGAGGCTCCTGGCCGACAACGACTTTTCCGACTCGGAGAAGCTTCAGACGTATTACTGTACGCCTGTGCTGTACGAAGCTTACAGAAGGGTGCGCCGCCCAGATGGCTCTACGAGATTGAACCTGGCGTATCGTTTTAAGTTTCTCGACTTCGACTGCCCTCCTCCAGTGCGACTGCTCGATGACATCATCGGGGGTCTCTAGATGGCGCAATGGTGCGAAACTCAACAGCGCGGGCTTCTCTCTTTCGAAGACATTAATTTGCCGCGATTCCAACTGCGGCCTCTGTGTACGCTCCTCTAGTCCCCTCTCCTGCGCAGTCCCAGCCATCGAATGGACACTTGTCGCCATGCTACCGCGAATGCATTGATGGTCGCTTGTCCTCTATTCGGCAGTGAATTCCATCTCTGCCAGACAGCAACACCTCGGACAGCTCAGTCTATCCTTCAAGGGGTACTAGGTCCATCGCCGAGCTCAAGCGCTGGAAGACAATGTCGCAAGCCGAGGTACGATTCAACACGCTTCCTTGCCACGTACGTACGCCAATGCCTGGTCGTCCTTCTGTCGCCTTTGAGCCTACCTCTCTCCTCAAGTCCACAGACGAGCCACCCAAACAAGACTGGCTCCAGCACCGCTCGAAGATCGCAGTCAAGGCGCGAGGGCTCCACGCCTTTGTGAAGTCTGAATCGAAGATAGGTAGCTCTGGTTACCCCCGAACAGGTCGTACGCACAGGTTTCGCTCGGTGCAAACGTGACATTCCACTCTTGGATCTCTAGGTGTCCGAGTCGTCATCGCTCTCTCTGAATCGCACGAGCGTACGAGACGTGCGATCCTCCACTGCGGCATCGATGTACGCCCTTGCGACGTGCCTATACCTTCTGTGCCTCTACGATATCGACGCGCGTCTCCCTCAATTGAACACCACCGTCTTACTTCCATTCTCAAGCACCCTCCTCTCAGCCTTCCACCTCACCGCGCGAGCAAGAACCCTCTGCTCAATCTCCGCACCCTTTTTTACGAGCTCAGCAGGCGTGTAAGTATGGTCTACGCGCTCGACGTCCTGCTCGATGATGGGGCCTTCGTCGAGGGAGGAGGTGACGAGGTGCGCTGTAGCGCCAATGAGCTTGACGCCGCGGTCGTGTGCTTGATGGTAGGGTTTTGCGCCCTTGAAGGAGGGGAGGAACTGGCGGGGTGCGGGGTGCGGGGTGTGGGTGCGGGGTGCATGTATGCGTCAGTGGGATGTAGGCACGGTAGTCGTGCATTGGCATTGAGCGGGGCGGGCGGCTCCTGCCTTGCTTCGACCGACAACTCACGGAATGATGGATATTGATGATCCTACTACTCATGACTTCACACAGCCTCGGGCTGAGAATCTGCATGTACCTAGCAAGCACAACCAAGTCCACATTGTACTCCTGCACGAGCTGGAGGAGCATCTCCTCCTGCCACTCCTTGGGGTGCTGCGCGTCAATGGGGAGGTGGTAGAAGGGGATGGCGTGTTGCGCAGCGAGGGACGCAAAGGTTTGGTGGTTGGAGACGATGCAGGGAATGTCGATGGGGAGGGTGCCCGTGCTGTAGCGGTAGAGGAGGTCGTGGATGCAGTCTGTATGGGGTGTGGGCGTGTGTGCGTGTGGGCGCATGGCCATGGTCAGCTACGATAGCCCCCTCCTCAGCATACAGTCCCATCCTTGCCACGACCACCACCACCACTCACGTCCAATCTTGCTAACCATGAGCATCGTCCTAGGCTTAGCCCTCTCCTCTACGAGCTCAAACTCCACGCTCATAACCGCCCCGACATCCCTTCTAAACTCCTTTTGCAGCATCTGCACATCCACGGTCCTCCCCTCCGGGCCTTCAGCATGCACACGCATGAAAAAGCGCTTCGTAGCGGGATCGCCGTACTGCGCGGAATCGCGAATATCGAAGGAACGGTGTGCGAGCCAGCCAGTGACGAGGTGGACGATACCGCGCGCGTCGGGGCAGGAGAGGGTCACGATGAGGGACTGGCGCGTGGGGTCGCCGCCGGGGGTCTTCTTTGAGGAGGCGGCGGGGGAGGGGGAAGGTGGCGTGGTAGAGGGTGGGAGGGGCGTAGGGAAGGCGGGAAGGCCTGGGAACTTGGAGGGCGAGGATGAGTTCGCGGAGGTCGCGTTCGCGTTCGCGTTCGCACCCTTGGCGGTAGCTGCGGCACCGCGGGACTCGAGAGGGGCCTCGAGGTCAGAGAGGGAGCGGAGGCCGCGGTGCTGGAAGGGCAGCGTCAGCATGGGCGAGACGCGGCTCGTCGAGAGTGTTCGTGCCGTTCGCGCCGAGGAGGAGGAGGACGACGACGACGCCGAGGAGCAGAGGGAGGCGCTGGCCGTACGGAGGCCGCGCAGGAGAGTGGCGGGTGCGGCCATGGCGGTGGTGTGGCCGGGCGAGGGGTGGGGGAGGGGAGGTAAAAAGAGAGGGAGTGAGTGAGTGGTGGTGTTGGTGGTGTTGGTGATGGTTGTTAAGAGGATCAGATACAGTGCGAAGGACAAATCTGACACTCCAACACTCAGACGCGCCCCTCGTGTCCTGTCGACACTGGCTGCCCTGTCCTGCCCTGCCCTCTCGCCTGCCTGCCGCGCCCCTTGCAGTCAGAAACGACTGTTTTTCCCCGAAAGGGTCGTCGTTGGTCACTGGCGAGGCAGTTGTGCGTGCGTGCGTGCGTGCAGTGCAAGTGCTAGTGCAAGTCCATCGGCAATTCTTCGCGTCTGCCGCGGCCCAAGTCGCGTGCCGCCGTACGTACCATCGCGTCTTCACCCTTGATTCGCACCAACTTCTCCGTCTGTCCCCACAACACCCTCGATGAAAAAGAAAGGGCTGTACTCAGTCCATCGAATGTAGGTGAGAATGCTCGTGGTCAGCAGACCGGGGCACAAAAAGGGTACGCCAAGGGGGAATCGAACCCCCGGCCAGACCTTGCACGTTTTTTGCCAAACTGGGAAGATCCGAGGTTAACCACTACCCCATTGGCGTCGGTTGTTTATGAGACTCTGTGTCTAAAATATCCCGTGAAACCTTGCTGCCTGGCGCGCGCCGCGCCCGTGCCTCGAGTGTTGGACTTGCTGCAGTCAAGCAACGCGTGCGGGGAAGGAAGTGCTTGGCGGGTGAGTGAGTGAGTTGGGCGGGCGATGAGTGAGTTGGCGGCGGAGTGAGTTGGCGGGTGACGCCCCTTCCTTCCGCGCCTTGCCCTGCCCTTTGCGCCCCCTCGCCTCTTCTCTCCTCCGATCCATTCTTCTCCTCTCCTCTACATCGTATACCACCGACTTTCCCCTACCGCGCCACCCGCCCTCCGCCCGCCCGGCATCATGCCCTCGAACCAAGCGCTCATCCCTCCCTCTCGGCCCCTCACAAAACCGCGTTCCGGCGGCCCACGCGGTTCAGGCCACGCATTCGTCTCTGCCTCGCCGCTTGTCCTCCGCGCAGGCCGCTTCCTCACTTTCTTCAGTGCCTCCTTTCTTGCTTTTTCGCTGTTATTCACACTGCGGTCTGCAGATGATATTAGCTATTATGCGCATGCGGGCGCGAACAAGGTAGAGGGGTACGTTGGGTACGGGGCTGGTGCCGGTGCGAGCGCAGGTGCGGGCACGACGTGCGATGCCCTGCGCTTACCCGGGTGGGTGGACTTCAATCCCACAGACAAGACGGGGCAGCTCCCCGCGTGGAATACCCTAGATGAGCAGTGCCCTTCTTCGGCATTGGCGCGCACACTCCAGAGTGGCGGGGGGAATGCCGCGGCGCTCACACACCTCCGGAATAAGACGATTCTCATCGTTGGTGATGGGCAGCCGACGGCCAGGCGTATTGCCGCACTGTGCGATCTGTTCCCGGGAGTGGGGGCAGGGATGAAGGGTACAGTCGATGTTTCACACCCATGGGGCACAGCTCTCCAGAGTCAGCAGCAGCAGGTAGCGTGGGATCACACGCTAGGGTCTTACTGCTACCTTCCTTCCATCGAGTGAGTGGCGGTATGCGCGCGCAAAGACTAGCCGCAGCTCAGAACTAACCCCCCGTATACGCGCCTCGCCGCCCCGCCCCAGCCTCCTCATCCACCACTTCCCCCACACGGGCCTCTCCACCGCCCTCGAAGCGCGCATCGCCAGCCTCCTCCCCCCACTCTTCGCAGCCTGGTCCTCCTCTTCCTCGCTGTACACCTCCCCCTCGATTCCTCGTCCGCGCACCCGCGCCACACCGGACCTCACTGTATTCACTTCCTACAGCAGTGATATTGCCAATTGGGCGAGGCAGAGCCCGCAGGTCGTGCTGACACGCACACGCCTAGCATGGTGGAGGAAACGTAACCTCGAAGTCTTGCTTTCCCTGAGTAAGCTCTTGGGGGGTGGCGCGTCCTCCTCCTCGTCGAAGCGCACGGGCAAGGGCAAGGGCAAACTCGTATGGATGAGTCCGGGCTATGCCGATGCGGATGGCGCAGGCGGAGCCAACTCCGAAGCGTACCTCGCCGCCCTCGCCGCGGGGCAGGCCTCTCTCCTGGATGCGCACTCGCCCCTCCCCAGCAGTGTGGGCGGGGACTCATCCCTCCCCAAGGAACTCACGTCTCTCCTCAGCTCCGCACGGGGTGGATACCACCTGGGCTTACCCTCCAGCCTTTCCTCTGCGGGTGCGGGTGCCTTCAGTGGGGAGATGCCCTGGCGGAGGGTTAGTGCGGGACTGGGCGCACTCGTCGAGCATGGTACGGCGGCGGGTGCGCCCATTCGCGCAGAGGATATCGCTGCGGGACGGAGGGCCGAAGTGGGGTTGTGGTTCGAGGTGCTTCTTGCGGGGTTGGCGGTGTGAGGCGGGGCAGGGTCATCGCATGCATGGACTCGTCTCGCTCTCACTCTCACTCTCAAGCTCGAACTCGAACTCGGTTATGTATGGAATCGCAATGTAATCAATGCAATGCGTGCGTGCGTGCACAGCATCTACTCCCCGCCCTTATTGCCTCGTCTCCTCCTCCCCCCCTGCCCATGCTTACTCTTAGCAAAAACACCCAACGCCCCTCCCTCCTCCCCACCCTCTCCCCCTCCTCCCTCCCCGCGCTGCCGCCCCTCGACCCGTGCCTGATGCGCCTCCCTCGCTTTTCTGAGCTTAGCCTCTGCCGCAAGCGAATTCGCATCCACGACGTTTGCGCGCTTCTTGCGGAGGTAGCGCTTCATTGCGGTGTTCCGACCGCGGGCGCGGTGTTTCTCTTTACGCTCCGGTGGGCCAGAGGAGACGACGGCAGGGGAGGACGCGCCTACGCCTGCGCCCTCGTCATCGCTATCGCCATTTTGGTCGTGGTCACCGTGGAATGCGGCGTTGGGCCCCTCGTCTGCTGTGCCGTCCAGGCGAAGACGGTCTACCCTGCTCAAGCGCGCATAAGGTGTGCCGTCCGGTGCTCTCTTGATGGCGTTTGCGTTGGCGTCGGCGGCATCGTCTTCATCCTCGCGCGGCACACCTCCCGCGTCCTTGTCCTTGTCGGTCTTATCAAACCGCCCAAGGAAACTCGGATCAACACTAATCATATCCGGCTGGATCTTATCCAGCAAGGCCCGGACCTCGCGCTCCCTCCGTGCCGTCTTACCCTCGTACGGGTCCAGCTCCGTACTGTCAAAGCGTGGCTCGCCACTTCCCGGTACGATGAGGGAGTCGAATCCCCGTGAGTGCGCCACGCCCAGTACGTCTTCAAAGGGGCAGAATTGGAGTGAGAGGGGCGTGGCCTTGGGGAGGTTGTGCGTCATGTAAGGTCCTGGTGGGGCTGCGGATGAAGTCGAATTCGAATTCGAAGACGTGACGGCACGCGGGTCATACAGCGATACGTGGCTGCCCCATGCCGCGGCGAGTAACCCCCGCTGGGAGAATTGCACTTCGTTGGCGGGCTTACGGGAGGCCCATTCCCGAACGCAGCCGCGCCCTAGCATACGGCAGTCCCAGAGCTTGAGGCTGCCGTCCATTCCTGCCGTGGCCATTTCGCGCCCGCCGTCTCGTGGACTGATGCTGATGCCCTCGACGGGCCCGCGGTGGGCGAGGAGCGTGAGTGCCGGAGTGGAGAGGTTGGGCGTCCAGAGTGTTACGGTGCCATTGGAGTGGCCGAGGTGGACTACGGCGGTAAGTGGGTTCTGGGCGAGGGTGTGGCAGGGACCTAGCTTGGTGCGGTGCTGCGCTACGAGCTGACCCGTGGATGTGTCTTGGTATTTCAACCACCCGGCATTGCCCACGCTAGCCAGGAGGAAATGGTAGCGCAGAAATGTGAGGCGATTGACGTCTACGTGGTCGGCGAGCTGGTGCACCTCTGCGCCTGTATGGTCGTAGATGTATACATGTCGTTTCTGCGCCGCCGCAAAGAAGCTGGCATTGTGCAGCCAAGTGGCGTCGCGTACCGTCTCTTTTACTTGGATCTCGCAGCCCAAGCGGCCGCTCTGCCAGTCGAATGTCGCCAAGTGGCCACATCGACCAGCCAAGAGGAGCTGCCGCCCATTGGGGGTATAACTCGAGCGGTAAGGGCCCAGTCCTACACCCCCGCGTCCACCAGAGAGGTCCAGGGAGAAACTCTTTGTGGCAGCTTCGATTCCCACGGCCTCTCGAATCTCACGCTGCGTCAACCGCGCTGTACGCTCCATTTCACTCTCCACCTGGATGAGCCCCGCATCCTCGCCTACGGGACCCTGGTGCAAAAAGGTGTCTGCCTGAGCAGCATGGTGCTGTGCTCGACGCTGTGAGAGTACTTCGCGAGAGAGGTTGGATCGGAGCTTCTTGTCTGGAATAGAAGAGAGTGATTTGGGTGGACGAGCACCTTGCAAGGGGGCAGACTGCTGCAGCGACGTGGGGAGGCGAGTGGCGGGCCGTACCGAGTCGAGTTGGTGTGAGGGCGTTGCGTTGGCGTCGGCGTTGCCCTTGGCTTTACCTTTGCCTTTGCGCCGTGCGGACGATGAGGTTGAGGATGACGGCTCGCCTGACATGATGTATGGCGGTGGTGGTGGCGAGTGAATTGCGGTGAAGGGGTAAGAAAGTTGAATGAATGCCATGCGAATCAAGTTCCAAGTCGCGATTCTTCTCCCGCAAAAAGTCTGGTCAGGCCTTGTCCGCCTCGCCCACACACACGTGCCGCGGCCCAACTGGCAAAATTTCCCGCCACGCTCAAGGGAATATTGGCAGGGGCAGCAGTGGTAGCATGAAACAAGATTGTATTGATGAATGGCTACCAGATGTAGCATCAACTACAGGACAACACCAGCACTCGACACCAACACAGCCAACCACTACACGCACCTCGGGCTGTCAGGCTGTCCCACACAACCCGCCATGCCGCCCTTTAAGAAACAAAAGAATACGACGCGCCTCCCCGCCGCACTCAGGGACGAGCTGGGCATTCCCGGGCAAGGGGCGACTACCTCGTCGTCATCGTCGTCGTCGTCCTCACGGGGACGAGGAGGTGGAAGAGGAGGCCGAGGAGGGTTTGGCTCGCGAGGGAGTGTCGCCGGCGCCTCGAGGGGAAGAGGAGGCGGCCATACCCATACTTCTATCCTCGGACGCAAGGATGCGCGCAAGGCAGAGAGGGAGGCAAAGAAGCAGCGTGGGCATGCGCATGCGCATAGCAGCAGGATTGCGGCTGCGAATGGTTCCTCTCAGACAAGGACGGCGTCCAATGGCGCTGTAGCGAATGGAAAGAGGCGGCAGTATGAGCGCGACGACGAGGATGAAGAGCATACATCCAGGCATGCGCCAACCCCGAAGCGCAAGGAGCATACATCCACGTCCACGTCCAAGCCCGCAGCCAAAAAGGCCCGGGTGCACGCAGCAGACGCAGACGAATACGAGCCACAGCAATCACGGAGCCAACGCAAACACGTATCCCCCTCGGAGCGGACTCCCCTACAACGAATGTTGGACGCCGCGGAGGGGAGCAGTAGCAGCGCAACGAAACCTGCGGCAGGACGCGTGTCCAAGCGTCGCAGTAGAGATCGCAGTGCGATGACGCAGGCGGAGAGAGACGAGGAAGATGAAATTGCTTGGCTTGAGGCGATGCTTGGCGAGGAGGCGAGGGGTAGCAAGGCCAAGAAAAGTAAGAAGAGCAAGGGCGGGGATGGTGGTGAGGATGACGATCAAGGGGTGCAGGACGAGGATGGGCTGGATGACCTCTTGGGGGAGCTAGACAGATTCTACCCTGGTATGTACGGCGGTCAAGGGAGTGATGGCGATGGCAGCGAAGAGGATGAGGACAGTGAGGGCGAGGACAGCCAGGACAGCGAGGCCAGCCAAGACGAGGATACCGATGACGACGAAGACGAAGACGCAGAAGAAGACGAAGAGTTTGCTGGCTTTTCCGACGACGAGCCAGGCAGGCAAGACGAGACGGCCCGCAACGACGCACCAACATCAGCTGTAACTGCCCCAGCGCCACCGCCCACTGGCAAATACATCCCCCCCGCTGCGCGTGCTGCCCTCGCCGCCGCAGCAGCCACGACGTCCACCGCCCTCGATTCCCAGAAGCTCCATCGCCAACTCCAAGGCCTGCTCAACCGCCTCGGCGACTCCAACCTCGACTCGATCCTTTCCTCCCTCGAAGCAGTCTACAGCAGTGGTACCAACTCGCGCGCAGAGATCAGCGCCGCCCTCACGCGTCTCATCCTCGATACCATTGCGGCGCGTGCTAATGTCCTCCTCACCGATACGTTCGTCGTCCTCTATGCGGCGCTCGTGGGTGCGCTATACAGAGTCGTAGGCGTCGAGTTTGCCGCTGCATTTGTGCAGGACTTGGCTAGGGATCTGCTGCGCTTCTATGCGCGGGCAGACGACGCCGACGCTGACGACGCCGAGGAGGAAAAGGGCAAGGAACTGGCCAACCTCGTGACCCTCGTGGCGCACCTCTACAACCTACAGGTCATTGCCTGTCCCCTCGTCTACGACTTCATTCGCCTTTTCCTGGGTGGGGGCGAGGGCGCCGACACCGACATCGACACCAACACCGATGCAGACGCCTCGTCCGTACGTCCCATGTCAGAGACGGACGTGGACCTCCTTCTCCGCATCGTCAAGACGTGCGGCCCGCAGTTGCGCTCGGACGACCCCTCGGCCCTAGCCCAGATTGTGGCTATTGCCAAGCAGCGCAGTAGCGGTAGCGCTCCGGGCTCCTCCTCGTCGTCGTCGTCCCGCACGCGCTTCATGCTCGAGACGCTCGAGAACCTCACGCGCTCCTCGTCGTCCTCTGCACGGAAACAACGCAACCTCTCTGCCGCAGCAGACGCATCGCAGAATAATGGCGCGGCGGGACAGATGCTCGTCCAGATGAAAAAGTACCTCTCTGGAATGGACAAGCGGCGGACGCTCCTCCGCAGCTCGGGGCAGCCCCTCCGCGTTGCGCTCAAGGACCTGCAAGAGGCAGATAGTCGCGGGAAGTGGTGGCTTGTAGGCGCTGCTTGGAAGGGCCAGGACGGAGCCTTGGTGGGGAGTGCGCGTGGCGGCGTCGAGGCTGGGGTGCAGCCAGCAACACGAGCTGCCGCACAGGAGGTAGAACATGCCCCTGCGTCGGACCCACCCGCCTCCGCCTCGTCCCCGTCACACGACCTCACAGCCCTCGCAAGACAACACGGCATGAACACGCCCGCCCGCCGTCAAATTTTTGCGGTGCTCCTCTCCTCTCAAGACTACATCTCAGCCGCATCAAGCCTACTCGCCCTCCGCCTCTCCGAGACGCAACACCGCGAAATCGTGCGTGTCCTCTTGCATTGCTTATCCCGCGAAGAGGTGTACAACCCTTATTACGCGTTGATTGGCGCGCGTCTGGCCAGTACCGATGTGGGCACGCGCGTGACGATGCAGTTTGCGCTGTGGGATTATCTCCGTGAGGTGGGCGAGAAATCCGTTGGTGGGCGGAGTGTCGTGCGTGGTCGTGGTGGCGGTGAATCTTCTTCCTACGATGGGGAAGACTCCGGCGACGACGACAACGACGGAGGGGGAGACGGCCCGGCCGGCCGACGCCGCAGCACACGGATGTGGAACCTCGCACGCGCCTACGGCTGGTGGATCTCCAAGGGCGCTCTCTCCCTCGGCGTGCTCCGCACCGTACCCTTCACGAGACTGAACCCGCGCGGGAGGGGCACCACCTTCCTGAGGTTACTCTTCCTCTTTTTGCTTTTATCGAGTCAGACGAATTCCCCTGCTTTGCGGTTCCCCGAAGGCGCCGGAGAGGCACAGGGACAGGGACAGGGACAGGGACAGGGCAAGAAAGAACCACTGGAAGACCTCTTCCGCTTATCCTCCCTCCGCGCGAGCATGTCCCTCTCCTCCTCGGCGTCCTCTTCTTCCTCCACCGCAAAGAAACGCAGACCCCAACGCGAAGGAATATGGGATTCCGCCTCAGAGGACGAAGGCACCAGACCAAGAAACGCAAATGCACGGGAGAGGGAAGACCACGCGGAAAAAGCTCGCCTCCTCTCACAAGGTATACACTTCTTCTTCGAGGGTTATATGCGTCCCGAGGATATTCGGGCGCTCGTTGGTGGCAGTGGCGGTGGCGGTGGCGGTGGCGGTAGGGAACAGAGAGAGAGCGAGAGTGAGAGCGCACTGGAGAAACGTGCAAAGTGGTGCGTCCAAGTTGTGAGAGGGGTGTTGAGGCGGGGCGCTACTGCCACTGCCGGGGCGGGAGCGGGAGCGAGCGGCGTGTGAATGTTGATGGCCGATCAATCAATTCAATGCGATGAAGGAAGAAATTCGCAAGCTCAATGCAAGTGCAATTGCAATCCATTATCAGAACTGAATTGAAGTGAATCCCATTGGACTGGACTGGACTGGATATCGTAGTGGACGTGAGGCTACGCATCTCGACGTGCTCGTGACGCACGACAACGCAACGCAACGCAACGCAACGCAACGCAACGCAATATCACCAGCAGAGCGAGCACATTCGGGCATCGCATCGCATCGACTTGTGACGTAGTCGTTTCATTTGAGGGCAGGGCAACCCTATAAAGAAACATCCGTCATCCAAATCCAAACCCAAATCCAGATCTAGAAGCACGTGCTCGTGCTCTGAGCGGGGAGATGGAGAGGTATTTATGCGACGAACTACGCCGCATCGCATCGCGTCGAGTCGCCCTCACCGATGCGGATCCGGTACCTGTAGTAGTCCCACGCCCCCGCCCCCGCCCGAGCCGTGAGGTGGCTCTTCCTTTTCTCCATGCCCACGTCCATGGGCGTGCCCGTTCCCGCGGAGGGACCTCCCCTGTTTCTCAGTGCGAGCACTCGCGCCAACACCCTCGCCCTCGACGAACGCCTCCGCCCCCGCCTCCGCCTCGGCCTCACCCTTCTCCCTCTCCATCATCCGCCTATACGCCTCCTCCTCGAGCGCAATCCTCAACCTCCGCTTCACCTCTTCCCGCTTCTTCGTCTTCCTCCCTCCCCAATAGATCAGAAACCCCGCCACGGCATTACAGCTCAGACTGCACGTAATCAGACAGGCAGTCAACGCAGTAGGACGATGCTGGTATCGGATCCCCCAGGTAACGCCGCCGAGTGATCCCTGGAGGAGGGAGTGGCAGTCCAGTAGCACGACAATGGTGATCATGAGGTTCAGGGGGAAAGCCGCGTGCGTAGTCGTCTCGTGATACCGGTAGAATGTGTGACTCTTGTGGAACCGACGTTGGTGGTGCTCGAGTTGGGCTTGCTCAGAGGGCGTTAGGACTACGACGTCTTCCCGCGGTTTGGTGATTTCCGAGAGGATGGAAGCGTTGCGCCCGAGGGGAGGGGCCGCGCGCAGTGTAGGAGGAGGACCACCGCCACCACCACCACCACCACCACGGGCCGCAGTAGAGGCAGAGGCAGAGGAATCGGCGTGCCGTGCAACTTCGTCGTCGGCGGCGGCAGCGGCGGCGGCGCTGTCGTCCGTGACAATCTTAGGCACGGCTGGCTGCGCGTCCGCCTCTGATGACGACGAAGCCGACGCCGCAGACGCCGCAGACGAGGGAGAAGAAGCGCGCGACGACTCCGACGACTGCTGCGCGGCCCCCCCGCCGCCGCCAGCCTCCTCGACGGCCCTCAACGCCGCCTCTGCAGCGCTCTTCTCGTCCTGCTTCTCCTGCTTGGAGCGTATATGCCACCACCTATGTGTCTTTACTGTCCCTTCATTGCTCATCGTCTGCGCGAGGGCCGCTGGCGGACCGGCGCTCGCGCTCGTCGAGGAGGAGCTCGACGTCAGCGGCGATGTGAGGTTGAGGGTATTGGCGCGTGCGGGCGTGGCGGGCGTGGTGGGCGCAGAGGTGAAAGATGAAGTGGACGACGAGGCCGAGTGCGGCGCAGGCTCTTCCTCCGTCCCTGGTGAGCGCACACCCGTCACGGCGGCAGTGCTGCTCTGTGCGCTGTTGTGCACCCCGCTGCGCTTGTGCTTGTGCTTGTGCACGCTCGTGTTGCGGCTGCTGTTGTGGTGGCTCGATGACTCTTCCGCCTCGGCAATGAGGTCGAGGTGGCGGTGGCGGTTGATTTCCTGAATGCGTGCCTGCTCTGCCTCGGGGAGGGGAAAGGCCTCGTTGTACCCCTTTGGCCGGGGCAAGTCATTAGGGTCTCCGAGTTCGGGAAGGTTAAACTCCTTGCGGCGCTTCCAGCTGAGGCGATGGTAGTGTGCAATGTGTGCCATGCGCCAGGTATCCACTGCGCGAAAGGGCGCGAACCCCAACCCAACGGCGGCAAAGAGGGCACACAGGACCTGATCACATATTTCAATCCAGTAACGCTGGCGTGCATGGTCGTGCAAGTCAATCCACTTCCAGATGAAGAGCATAATCACAATGCCCCACCCGGTAATGGCCAGGCCGTAGCAGAGCATAATGAAGCCCATGGGCGTGCGTGCCCAGATGCCAAAGCCGCGCAGACCTCGACGGAACCGCTCGGGCCGCGTGAGGAGGTGCTGCACGTGGGCGTCGAGCTCGTGCCGCTCCTCTTCGTCCATTTCAGCCCAGACGGGGATGTGGCCCTCGGCGGCGGCGGCTTGTGCGGCGGCGGCGGCGTCTTTGCGCTGCTGCGGCTTTGTGGCCGAGGAGAGGGCGCTCGTGGCGCGACGCAGAATGCCTGGCTTCTCGGCGACACCGGGTGCTCCTGTATACACGGGGGTTCGACGCCGGTCGGCAGTGGGGCTGGGCGTGGCGCCTGCCCGTCCTTCTTCGAGGGCAGAGGCCGTCGTGATGGAATGACCCGCTGCAGACGCCGAGTCGTGGCTGCCGCGGTGTTTCCGCAGAACACTGGCGCGGCGTCCAGCAGCGGGGACAGCGGGCAGGTCATGGGTGATGCGGCGGTCGTAAAAGGAAGGAATGTTGGGAATGAAGATGGAATTCTGGATGTTGGACATGTAGTTGAGGGCGCCAACTTCGGCATCAACGACGTCGAGGTAGTCGACGACGCCGTCTTCGTGCAGGTCAGCATCGACGTCGGTGTCGGCAATGGCCGAGGCGGTGGCGGCGGCATCGCCGTCGTGTTGGTTGTGCTCGCCTGCACCACTACGCTGACCCTGCGCAGAGTCTTGTTGCCGTGCAGCCGCGGCCGCAGCAGCAGCAGCATCGGGCGTTGGCGTCTTTCGCGAGGGCAGCGTATACGAGCGGCCCCTGCGCATGAGCGCTGCAAAGAGGCCACCTGCACCGCCCGTACCGCCAGTACCAGGCGCGCCAGTGTCATTGGCACCACTGCTCTTTTCAGCGTCGGCGGTGTCCTCGCTTGGCGTGGGTTGCGTCGGGGGCAGCAAGTTCCTCGTGCTGGAATCTGCCGACGTCCGCGACCACGTGCCGGCACGCTCCGGTGCGCTAATGATGCGTGCTGCGGGGGAAGACGAGGAGAGGACGGGTGGCGGCAATTGAGGCAGCTCCTTGTTGCTGGCGCTGCTGCGCATCCTCGGCCCAGGGGCAAGGTCCTTGATGCGATCCTTGCTCGGTCCAGCACGTACCATCTCTGGGCGGTCGCCAAAGGGCGCGAATACCGACGACCCCGAAGAGCGGCGGCCGTGACGCGTCGTGTTGGCGGAGACGTTGATCGAGACATCACTGGATGGGCTAGCAAGGGAGCTTTCGCCTTCGTGCTCGTCGAGGACGTGGAGGCCTCTTAGGCCTGCGCTGGATGTTGCGCCCGTGTCGAGGCGTGCTGCGGAGCGGGAGAGGGGCGCATTGGAGGGGCGCATCGAGGGGCGCGAGGAGGAGGCAGAGGCGGAGGATGTGGATGACTGCTGCGGCGGCGATGGCTGCCGTTGCTGAGTGGCGCTGGAAGACGACCGTTGTTGTTGTTGTTGGGCGGCCGCCGCCGCCGCTTCCTCTCGATCTTGACCGACAATCTGCTCTAGCAGAGAGGTACGGTGGCGCTGCATGGGCGGGCGTTGCTGGGCGTGGTCCGAGTCATGGCCGCTCTGATGCTGCTGCTCTGATCGTTGGTCGCTGACGGCACGATCGACGACTTGGAGCTCAAAGTCGTCGAGGTCGTATCTGCGTGCGCGCTGTGTGGATCCATGGCCGTGGGTGTGACCATATGCTTGGGTATATGCGCCTTGTTCACCCTCGTCACGCTCCCCTCTTCTGCGGCTGCTCTGCCCAATGGCATTCTGTGGGGAGGGTGTTAGCCTGGAGCGGTCGTCCCTGCCTGCGCCAGACGTGCCAGCTGTACTTGTATTGGTGCTGCTGCTGTTGCGGCGGATGCGAATGGTAGGTGCCATGGTGTGGCGCCGTTTGGGCCGGGTGTGCCGGGTGTGCCGTGTATGCTAGTGTTGCTGGCTATCCTGCGGCCTTGGGTGTGTGCGACTGGGATCTATAATCTAGTGGAAGTCGCCGTCGCCGTCGACGTCGGTGTTCGAGGGCGGGTGGAATTGAATGCGAGTGGATGAATCGAACCTTGACGGAGAAGATGGTCGTGCACCTGCGGAGATGCGACACACACTCGGGAGCGCAATCGCCGAGGGAGCGGGGGGCGGGGAGGGGGCGAAGTAGTACAAGTCCTACCAAGGTGAAGAGTGCAATGGCAAGGTGCAAATGGTATTCATCGCCTAGCAATGTCACCGAAGTGAAGGAATGGCCTGGAGTGCATTGCATGCACCGCAAGCCTCCTTTTCGGTGTCTCACAACGACTCGACTCGACTCGACTCGAGTAGCACCCGCCACTGCCGTTCCTAGTCCGAGGTTGAACTTCTTGGATTGTACCGCCCCCTTCTTTGCACTTTCGCATTGCATCCATCCACTTTCCATTCGACTCCACTCGGACTCGCCAACCCGCCTCGATTCGCCGCCACTTGCCGCCAGAGCGTGTGAGCAAGTCGTGGCCGGGCGGGCCGCAATGCAATCCTCGCAACTGTCCAACGGCCATTCACCCATCCATCCATCCATGCCCGCCCTGCATCGCACCGCATCGCATCGCCTCACCGCACGCAGCCAGTCAGTGGCCCTTTTTCATCTCCGCTCCTCGTCGTGTCGTGATCGCCGGGGGGCTGACAGGTCTTCACACACGCAGAGAGAGGGCGAAAAGCAAATCCTTCTCTTTTCAGTGAATTGTGCGCACACGCCCTTGCCGCCGCACTTTAGAGCTCGTTTCAAGGGCAGGTGCACCTGGGCCGTTGTTGAACAAACTTGTTTATCTCCGTCTCTGTCTCCATCTCTGGCCTAAAGTAGCGAGGGGGGGCATCTCTCTCTCGAACAGTCATCAATTCACGACCATCAGTGACTACTGTACGTACTGCGCCTTGACACACTGCACGCATGCACACACGCACACACGCACACGCGGGCCGGACCCTGTTTCCCTCGCCCTCGCCGCGTGCCCGCACGGCCACTCGGCATCCAGCAGAGCGAGACATCCGTAATGAATCAGTGGCAGTGGCTGTGGCTGAGGCACAGACGCACAGACGCACAGACGCGTGTGGCCTCATCCCGCCCTGCCCCGCCTCCTGCCCCGCCCCGCCTCCCTGCCGCTGCCCCACCCTGTCCGGCAACGTCATCCCGCCCCGCCTCGTCTGCGTTTGGCCGATTCCTTGCGGGCGCGGATCCGACGGCGACGCAAGTTACCGCCCCCTCGCCCCCCTCCCCGCGTACCCGATGCCGAAGAGTGGGTACCGTCAGCCATTGTGCGTTGGAATGACGCACCCAGCGGGGGCCGGGGGTCGCAACCAGGAGATCATGTTGTACAACACATATTTACAATATGCGAGTGCGGGACGGATTTCGATGCAGCGGAGCGGGCTGCGATACAATATCAGCGGGCAGTCCTTCTATAATTGGATGGAGGGAGTCGACGCGATCCGCATCGGCCTCTGCAAAGGATGGTCGCATATCCATCTGAGTTGGCAAGGTACAGGCTGTGAGCGGTGTCTGGTTACGATGTGTACACTACCATATCAAGACCGGTAGACTCGCAGCAGAGGGCGTGCGTACCTGGCAGTGATTGCAGTGGCACTCGGCGGCGTCGATGCGCTCGCTGTATGATCCATTGTCGTCGTGTTGCAACACTGCATTTGCTCATGGCAAGCAGGCGTGTGCAGCATTCATCGAATCAGAGATGGGCCGGCCATTCCAAGGGTGGTACAAGGCAATTACAATAGAACACGATATTGTTCAATACAAGAGTCCATTTCAATCTGCCATCTACCAAAAAGTCGCCGAGTTCAAAACGCGCTCGCCGTCGTGCCTCGCGCCTCGGACCCGAAGACTGGGCGTCAAACACGGGTCCAACACGCAGCGCCCAGGCGGGGGGAGAGGGGTGGGTAGTGCGTGACACATGGCGCACGGCCTCGCAATTAGGCTCTTTCCAACCTGCGTATTCACACGCACTTTGACTCGACGACGACGACGACGACGCTCCTCACCATGACCAATAGCACCGACGCACCTGCGGCTACACCTGCTGCTGCACCGGCCGCTGATGTCGCTGCCACTGCCGCCTCGTCTTCGCAGCAGCAGCAGCAGCAGCCCGTGGCATCCTCCTCTTCCGCGGCTGCAGAGGGGGCTGATGACAATGGGGACGACGACGACGACGGTGATGACGATGAAGATGATGATGACAACGGCGACACCTCCGCCTCCGTCCCCGCTCAGCTCCAGCCGGGCGGCACCCTCACCTCGAAGCAGCGCAAAAAGAAAAAGTCCAAGGCCGCAGCCAAGCTCAAGAAGAAGCTCGGCATCAACTCAGCATCGTCGCCCTCGCAGCCCATTACCGTCACCCCCGACATGCTCTCCGAGGTACACTCTGCCGTTTCCAAGTCGCACGGCGAGCAGGCGGCCAGCAAGGTCAATGCGCGCAACCTCGAAGAGGTGCTGCGGCTCATGAACCTCGAGCGCGACGCTACACTCCAGGGCCAAAAGGAGCGTACGAGCAGCGCAACGGCCACAGTCAAGGAGATTAAAGACCACAAATTTTGGAAGACGCAGCCCGTCATGAAGGCCAATGAGGCCGCGCCCCTCACTCCCGACCAAGAGGGACCCATTCACCCTAGCCACCCACCCGAAATGGTGCAAAAGGACCCCTACCCGCTGCCCAAGGATTTCGAGTGGGTCACCATCGACATTGACAATACCGTAGAGCTCAAGGAAGTCTACGAGCTCCTTTCAGCCAACTACGTCGAAGACGACGACGCCAGCCTGCGCTTCAACTACTCTGCCGACTTTCTGCACTGGGTCCTCAAGCATCCGGGCTACAAGCCCACCTGGCACATTGGCGTCCGTGTCACCTCTACGCGCAAGCTCGTAGCCTTCATTTCGGGTATCCCGCACGAGCTCCGCGTCCGCGAAAAGTCCTTCCAGAGCACCGAAATCAACTTCCTCTGCGTACACAAGAAGCTCCGCTCCAAGCGCCTCGCACCCGTCCTCATCAAGGAAGTGACGCGGCAGTGCCACCTCACGGGCGTCTTCCAGGCAATTTACACCGTCGGGTCTGTCCTCCCCACGCCGCTGAGCTGCTCCAGGTACTACCACCGTACCCTCAACCCAGAGAAGCTCCTCGCCATTGGGTTTGCTGCGGTGCCTATGGGCATGACAAAGGAGCGGTGGGCCGCGCGCTACACCCTGCCTAGCAGCACGACTGTACCAGGTCTCCGCGAAATGACCGACGCAGACGTACCTGCCGTAGGCAAACTCCTGAGGCGCTACCTCCGCCGCTTCGACATGGCCCCGCGCTTCACAGACGAAGAAGTCCGGCATGTCCTCCTCTCGGGCAGGGGCGACGCAACAGCAGAGAGGCAGCGCGTGGTATGGACGTACGTCGTGGAAGATAAGCAGCAACCCGGGAAAATTACAGACATGGCTAGCTTCTACTCGCTGCCTTCGTCTGTTCTTGACTCGCAGGCGCACAAGATCCTCAATGCCGCGTATCTCTTCTACTACGCTACGGACGCGGCCTTTGAGGGCGACGGCGACGGCGACGGCGCTGGCGCTGCGGAGCCGCAGCCCACCGCTTCCACCTCGTCTTCGTCCTCCTCCTCCTCACCGCCATCCACAGACAACTCCCCCCTCGCCCCATGGCAACGCTCGCACCACACCTCCCTCTCCCACACCGAACTCCTCGACGAGCGCGGCGCCACCTCCTGGGATGCCGAATCCCCCTCCGTAAAATCACGCCTGACCACCCGCCTCCAATCCCTCATCTCCGACTTGATGATCATCGCCGCGCAGAATGACTTCGACGTATTGAATAGTCTTACTACATTGGATAACAATCTGTTCCTCACGGACCTGAAGTTCGGGCCCGGGGATGGGTTTCTGAGGTGGTACCTCTATAATTGGAGGGCGGCGCCCGTACCCGGTGGGATGGGGGCTCGGCCCGGAGAGGCGGAGCTGGATCCTGTTTTGGCGGGGCAGCAGGGGGCCAAGGGCGAGAGGACGTGGATGAAGGGGAGTGGGTTGGGGGTTGCGATGGTCTGAGGGCGGGGGCGGGCGCGGGGGTGAAGACGCAGAAATGCGCAGTCTTGGATGGATGCAATGCAATGGAATGAGATGAAATGCAGTAGCAGTAGCAGTAGCAGTAGCAGTCGACGGAATGTCCATACAGGTATCCTTGATTCAAGCAAAGCATGAGCGAGGCTGACTCTTTGATTGACGACACGACACGACATGACAGAACACGATTGCGGCTGCTTCCTGGCTCTACCTACTCTCCTTGAGCGGAAACTCAAACGGCGGTGCATCCTTCCTCCTCCAAAGCTTCCTCTTCTTGTTCGTCCTCGCATCCTCAACAAATACATCCACGCAGTACTTCTTCTTGAATTCCCGGACGTACCGCGGGTCCCACAACTCACTCGCAATGCCCAAATCCTTACAGCAGCGCATCAGGGCATTACTCTTCGCACCCTCACTGGCAGTCGCCACGCCATTCGGGTCAAAGTACTCTTGCTCGCCACGCGCAGTCGCGACGTAGCGGCCGTGGCAGACGAGGACCCATTCGCGAGAGACGACCTTGGGGCCTACGTTGGTTTCGCCGCGGGGGGCCATGGCCCACCCGCCGGGGCCAAAGGCGCGGGTGAGGATGCGGCGGTACTTGATTTCGGGGAGGTAGAGGATGCCGTCTGTGTGGGTGTTGGTGTGGGTGTGGGAGTCGGAGTGGGAGTGGGTGTAGGTGTAGGTGTTGATGTAGGTGTAGGTATAGGTATTGTAGATGCAGGGTAAATGTGGGTGCAAGGAGTGTCAGTGGTCAGGAAGATGGAAAAGTCATTGCATACACGGCTCAAGCGCGCATCAACGAGTCCATTCAACAATTGTGTATTGCAGCACTCTGCCACCACACTACCACCACCATCACCACCACCACTCGACCTGCTCAACTCCAACCACCGGCCTCGCGCGGGTTGTATCCCTTTCGACGAGCATCGTGTCCGCGCATGGCGTTGCGCATGGCTGCGCCGGGCTTGTCAGGGGAGTGTGTGCCGCAGGAGGAGCCTGAGGAAGCGGAGCGGAGCGGTGTGGATGGATGGCAGGCAGAGGGCGAATGACGAACCCGTCATTGATCGGGTGAGCCGTTTTGTTCTTGTGCCGTGCCAATTGTGGATGCGAGGCGGACTGGAATGGGCGTAGAGACATGCGCCTCTAGCTAGAGGGCGAGGCGAGGCGAGGCGAAAAGCGCATACACGCAGGGAAAAGGTACGACCACACGACAAGAGACCGCGCGCCACACTACCACTCACCTGGCTTGATCTCGACATCATCAGGCTTGAGCTCCTCCATGAGAACCTCTGCAGCCTTTCCATCAAAGGGACGTTCGCTCATGCCTGCGAAGCTGGTGCTCCAATTGGTGTTTGCGGCCTCGCCATTGCCATTGCCATTGCCATTGTTGCGGTTGACAGTGTCGGGTGCAGCGACCTTTGGGTCGACGTAAGGAGCGGATGGTCCGGGCCCGGCAGGTCGGGAAGAGATGTCTTCGGGGGCAGTGGAGTTGCCAGAAGGAGTGGTACTCGCTGCGGCGGACGTGGCCGTCTTCCTGGTTGTTGCTGAAGAGGCGGCGGGGCGGGCAGTGGTAGCGTAGGTGCGTACGCTGGTGCGCAAGGAGCGCAGTGCGACGGAGCGAGAGAGCATGGTGGGGTTGGAGATGGTGTGTTGATGAGCAACAGGTAGATGTTGCACTTGATTGTTTGTAGGTGGAAAACAAGGGAGGGAAGACAAGGCAAGGGGTGCGGGAGTACGCGTGGACAAAAGCATCCGTCCATGCCGTCGTCTGTTGCGTGGCCCGCGTCTGGCATTGCCCGCGTCTTCTGCGTGTCCTTGTCTCTTCCCGATCGCCTCTCGCTCCACATTGCTCGAGTGGCGTGCCGTGCTTCGGATCCGAGATGAACACCGGACCGGAAGGACAAAGGGCACAGCGGGCACTTACGACCGGCCGGCACAGCCTTGAAACGCGGCCCCCACGCATTCGATGCGCTTCCATACGCTCTTGCCTCCCTTTCTCTCGCCTTGATTCCCATCCATCCTACGGGTCCACCCATCCCACTGCCATCCCGTGTCCCTTTGCTTCCCTCTTTGCGAGCGACTATTCAGCACACGAGGACAAGGTTCAATACCCTTTTCTTCGTCTCCAAGTAGTCGCACACCAGAGCGAGAGTCAGTCAAAGCGGACTCGGTTTGCGCGCCACACGCGGGCGTACGCACGCACGCACGCACGCACCCTCACAACGGGCAGTCCAGTCGACGGCAGAACGCAGAGCACCGCACGCAGCATAGCACCTTGCCCACGTGCACACTTGCAACGAATATCCCTCAGTCGCCCGTCATGAGTGCTTCAGCTGCCCTTCAGGCCAATCAGGTTAGCATCTGCGTGTTGCCAGTCGTCGTGGCAGTGGTGATGGCGGTGGCGGTGGCGGTGGCGTAGTAGTGATCAGGGAGCGTACACCGCTCGCATATTTTCGTCGGCAAGCATAGCGTCGATAGCATGAGTGATGATGGCGGTCACGAGGTAGTCGTGTTTGAGAGGGCGCTGCAGCGTACAGGATTCTCCATCGCCACCCGCCTGCTGACAATCACCACATCCGCCCCGTCCGCCCCGTCCGCCCCGTCGTGCCGTGCCCACAGGCAGCAGCAGCAGCTCAGGCCGCAGCAGCAGCATCGGCTTCGTCAGCATCGCCCGCATCCGGCCTCGCTGGCCGCGCCGTAGCTCAGCCCTACGCCATCTCGGCCCGCTATGCCGCTGCCAAGGCAGAGCGAGAGCGCCAGGCTGCCGGCGCAGAGTCGATGCTCAAGGCCAGCAGTAACCGCAAGCCTACCTTCACCGAGGCACGAGACGTCAAGCTCGTCTGTCCAGAGTGCCGCATCGACCCGCCCAACTTGATTGAAGAGTACTCGAGTGGGGACTTGGTGTGTTCCGACTGTGGCATGGTCGTTGGTGACAAGATTGTCGACACGCGTTCAGAGTGGCGAACCTTCGCCAACGAGGATGGCGATGACCCCTCGCGTGTGGGACAAGCCGCGAATCCCATCCTCGATGGCTTGACCGAATCCCTCGAGACGCGCATCTCGTCGCGAGACGGCGGCTCGGGCATCTCCTATGCCCTCCAGCGAGCCTCTGCGCGCACCACGGGCAACTCCAACCGGCACATCCTCGACGGCTTCGACGCCATTCAGAACAAAGTCGAGCGCATGTCCCTGCCCCGCTCCGCCTCGGAAGCCGCAAAGCAGCTCTTTCGCCGCGTACAAGATGAGCGCATCATGCGTGGCAAGCGCACAGAAGCCATCATTGCCGCTGTCCTCTTTGTCGCGTGCAAGCAGTCGGGCAACCCACGCACCTTTCACGAGATTCACAGCGTCACGGGCGTAAACAAGAAGCAAATCGCCGACTGTTTCAAGGAGCTGCAAGCGACATTTGACCTCGGCCAGTCCGACGCACGGCCAGAGGGCGGCACAGGCGTTACCGTCACTTCGGCCGTGAACCTCGTGAACCGCTTCTGCAACTTGCTAGGTCTGGAGCAGGCCGTAGTGCGCTCCACCGAGGAGATTGCAGAGCTCATCAAGGACAAGGGCATCCTCGATGGTCGATCGCCCGTCACCGTTGCGGCAGCCTGCATCTACCTCACGACGATTGTATGGGACGTGCATCGCTCCGCAAAGCGCATTGCGGAGGCTACGGGCGTCAGCCCCGTCACGATCAAGGGCAGCTATAGGGAGCTTCTCAAGTTCAAGGACGATATCCTCACGCCTGCCATTCTCAAGCGCAGTACGCGCATGGACCCTGCCAGGGCCGTGTAGCCGGCGTGTGAGCGCCGCAAGTGACGGCGAGAATGACGCCTTTTTCGCCGTCACCTACCATTTTAATTACACTAGCACATTCTCTCTTTCTCTTTCTCTCTCTCTTTCTCTCGTTTCCGCGAACGCTGTACAAAACCCACAAATGCAATGGATGCCGTGCATGGCTGGCTGTTGCGTCTTTGATGTGATGCTGTGGTGCCGTGTGGACACGCAATGGACTCAGGGCTAGCGCTGACGCTGAGTGGTAAGTCGGTGCATCTCGATGGCAATGGCATGGCATTGAGCAAAAGCACGAGCACGAGGACGCCCCCGCGTCACGTCCGATGATCTCTATAAACATCGACTTTACTCCTCCTATACTCCCTCTGTTTCCTGGTACGATCCTCCCCCCCGACTTTGCCCCACCCCTTGAGCGGCACGACTAACACCGTAGCATTATCCTCTACGCCCAACTCTTCCGCAAAATCCAGGATCCTCCTCGCCGCATCATGGGGTTTCCTCGCGCCACGCACGAGGTCCACCACCTCCTGATCACTCATGACGCTTCCTATCCCATCACTGAACAGTACGGCATGGGCGTACTCCCCTCCGTGTAACACACGCGCAAGCACCTCCGGCTCGGGTGTGACACCCCCCGCCTTGAAGGAACCATCCCCCAATGCACGGGTATTCGCTACTGCCCCCATCCAACGTGCTTCTCCAAACGAATCCGTTACGATACCGGCTCCAAGTCGGCGGAGACGATCCGATTCAGAGGGGATGTCAGGGTGGTGTGAAGTTGTGAGGGGTAGGGCGGTACCATCGGATGTGCGACAGAGGAGGAGGCGCGTGTCCCCCACGTGCCATACACCGAGGAAGACCAAGTCGCTGGAGTACCATGCTGTAGGTGGGGAGTCGAGGCTGTGTAGCGTGAGGACCGTGGCGGTGGAGCCGGAGCCGGAGCCGCGAAGTTGAGGTTGTGCTGTCGAGTCTGAGCCTGAGTCTGAGTCCGTGTCTGGTTGGTCGCCTGCGGCCGCGACGCCCGCCTCGCCGCCCTCCTGGCCCCCCTCCTGGGGATGCCCAGCAAGGATATGCCGATCCGCAACGAGGAAGGCGAGCGTCGCGCGCTCCGCCAATGTGAGCGTCTGGTCTTGCATTCCTTCTGGCGGGGGTATCCGCCTTGTGAGGCCGCCATCTTCCCATGGCGGGAGTGCCACCGCTGCCGCCGCCATCTCCGCAAGGCTATCCCTGTTACTCCTCGGTGCGGGGGGTAGTGGCGTGGGCGGCTGCGTTGTTGCCTGCTTTGCGGGCGCCGTCCCCGCCCTTGCGCTAGCCCCCCGCTGACCACCCCCACCCCCACCACCTCTGACAGGCCTCAACTCCGCCTTGCGCACCCACCGCTCCAATACCCCACCAGTGAACCGCCGGAAATACCCCCCATGCTCGCGCGTAGCCTGCACCGTATCCGTGACCATGTCAGGTGAGACCTTCTCAAAGATCTGGTGCAGGTAGGTAGAGAGGTATCGCGACGTCGAGGCGCCGCCGTGCCCATCGAATATGCCCCACCAGGTGAGTTGACCCGCGAGGTCTTCCGAGGGGGAGGGGGAGGAGGCGACTGCCGAGTCCGCGGAAGCCGACGACGAGGAAGAAGGAGAAGATCCCGCCCCGCCATCGCCCCCATCATGCCAGCGCCACCTCCTCTCTGCCTCCTGTGCGATCCTTCCCCCCATTTTGAGCGAGTTGCGCAGCTCCACCGAAGGGAGCTCAAGACAGGATACGCTGAATGCATCTTCTTGGTAGGGCCTAGTTCCGCGCGATGTCGCGTAGCCAAAGACGGACGAGGTCAGGGGGATGCGGGCTGTGCGTAGTGGCGGAAGTGGGGGTGAGGTCGGTGTCGGCGTCGGTGTCGGCGGAGGAGAGGATGAAGTTGATGTCGATGTCGAGGTAGAGGAAGAAGGGCTAGACCCGAACCCGGACCCCGTCTGGATACGCACATAAGAGCGGTACCCCCTACTTTGCCCTGACATTGGCGGGACCAGGCGTGAGAGTAGTAGTAGTGGCGGACGTGCACATGTACAGTCACGACGTCGTATCCGCATCGCCGAAGCCGCCGTCGTCGCCGAAGTTGCCATTGCCAGGGATACGT
This sequence comes from Quambalaria eucalypti, assembly GCA_004016185.1. Classification (NCBI taxonomy): domain Eukaryota; kingdom Fungi; phylum Basidiomycota; class Exobasidiomycetes; order Microstromatales; family Quambalariaceae; genus Quambalaria; species Quambalaria eucalypti. The sequence goes on from RRYC01000060.1 coordinate 51,917, forward strand.
CTGCCACTGCTACTGCTGCGCCGAAGTGCGCACTCGTCCTCGCCGGCGTGATCATCTCGTAGGAGACTCGCAAGGACGGCCGGCTACCTGCCTGCCTGCCTGCCTGCCTACCTACCTGCCCGTACTGGGCGGTGCGGTGCGGTCAACGGAAGCAAATTCCCCGCGGCACGCACCCTTGGCGCGAGTAAAAGGAGTGTGGAGTGTGAGGGAGATGTGGTGCGGTGCGGCGATGACGATGGCGATGGCGATGGCGGTAGGACCTTCAGCGGGTAGCGGGGGCACGGGAATTGCAAGGTGGAGAGAGAGGTAATAAAGGAACCTAGAATTCATCCCATTCCATCCCGAGTACAATAAGTGGGAATGAATGTGGAGCCCCTCGACTGGATTCAACCCCACCCGACCCGATTCACCCGATGGCCCGGACCCTTTACTCTCACGAGCGCGCGCGCGCGGACGGGGAATTCCGCGTTTGCCGGGTGGAAGGGAAAGTGAAAGTTGGTTCACTATGGACTGGACTTTGCACGCTTCGAGAGGGAAAATTGTACAGAGACGAATTGAGTTCACGGATTGAAGTTCGACGACCGACGAGGAGGAGGATGCGTTCAGTGAAGAGGGGGAGTGCCGTTTTGCGGACGGGAAGAGTGGCATCGTGGTAGCGTAGGGGCCTCCTCGTCTTCTTCTCGACTCGAGAGGCAAGTGGGCAGGAAAGGGTTGGTTCACTTGCATTGATGGATAGAATGGTATCAAATAGGACTCCACCTCCACACTCAATCATAGCCATCGTCATACCCGTAGCCATAATCGTACTCATCGTAGCCTTCCTCGAGCCCTTCCTCGTACCCGCCTGCAAGTCCACCCGCACTCCCTCTCGCACGCGCAAGTCCAAGCCCGTACTCATCGCCATCGCCATCGCCCTCGCCTTCGCTCCCACCCTCGCCCTCGCCCTCGCCCTCTCCCAGCTCCACCTCTAACCCGAGTTCCTCCACTTCTTCCCCCTCATCGACGACTGCACCCGCCTGACTCGCATCCGCATTCCCACGCCCACCAGCAACACCCTCATAAGGCGGTACCACCTCCAACGCCTCGCCCCTCGCAGCAGCCAGTAACGCAGGCGTAGCCTTGGTACGGCGGGGCTTCTTCTTTCCTATGCCGGCGCGCGGCTGTTGCCGCTCCCCACCGCCACCACCACCACCGCCAGCGTCGGCATCGGCGTCGGCGTCGCTCTCGTCGTAATACTCGAGGACCTCTTCCTCCCCCTCCCCCTCTTCACCATCTTTCTCTGCGCTCCCTCGCGTGCGCTTCTCCCCTCTCCTCTCCCTTGCCCCCACGCCGTCATACTCCCCTTCACCGTGCCGCCCCGGCACATCCCAATCCCCGCGCTGCTCCCTTACACGCTGCACGACGCACACCTCCTCCTCACTACGGAGGTACCCCTCCATCTCACCCGGCGCAAAGAGGAGCGCGTCCACCGCCGTATCCGAGAGACTATCGATGAGTGCCGGTGTGCGCGCCAGGGCGGAGAAATGCGAGGATGTGTACGAGGGTGCCGAGGTGCGCCACGCCGAGGGTGAGGGTGAGGGCTCGGACTCGGACTCGACTAGGAGCGATGCGGCTGTAGCGAGGGCTGCCTGGCGCGTGTGCAGGGCGGGAGGCGTGTCGTCGTCGTCGTCGTCGTCGTCGTCGTGCTCGCCATCACACTCGTTGTGATCCTCGGTCCTACCCTTGACGGCTGTTTCCGCCGTGTTGTGCTTCTCGACACCACCACCACCGCCACCCACAGGACTCTTGGCCGGGTGAGCCGCACCGGCGCCCCCAGCAAAGCCAAAATCAGCCACCTGCCGAATGTACTTGACTTCATCTCCCTTTTTCAGTATAAGCGCGGCCTGCGCCTCCTGCTCGGCATCACCGCCCGCCCAGTCACTGCCGACTCCGCCCCCACCAGCGACGCAGGGCATGCTCAGCTGCTTCTTGTTCCTCTTTGCGTCTCGACTCAGCGTACGCGCCCCACTGCTGCCCGCCGCGACCCAGGGCAGCTGCGCAGCCCGCTGAGCAATGACGCGGCCAATATCGTGGAAGAGGGAGACGTGCGTCGCCGGCAAGTCGTCGAGGTAGGCGTAATGGTCGCCGTCATCGCTGTCGCCGCTGTCGTCGCCGTTTGCATCTCCATCGTGCTCACTGCGACCACCGTCGAGCGCAACGCCCAAACTCCCCAGGACAAGGTCGCGCTTGATCCAGTCCTTTCCCAGGAGACGCTTCTGCTTGAGCCCAGCAATGGCCCATATGACGACGTAGTAGGCCCACTCGCCTGGGCTCGTGCGGTACCTCCTCGACTGGACCTGTGAACGCAGGGGCTCCACGCCAAGGAGGCGGTGCGTGAGGGCGCGGGCGAGGGTGGCCACTTCGCCAAAGTCTACGTCGGCGAGGAGCTTGGCGTGCTTCGAGGAGAGGACACGCCGGCGCTCGCCATTATTGGTTGCGGTTGTTGTGGATGACGCGACATCATCCACCTGCTGGGACAGCCACTTGACCACCTGATCGACGTGCAGAATCGGCTCGTCGGCCTGTATGCCTGCGAAGCGCTGCGGGAGGACAGCAGCGAGGCAGCGGAACCAGCGTCGTACGCTGCGAAAGGGCTTCTCGGCACACGAGGCCACGAGCTGCATGCTGTAGTTGCGAACGTGGTGGGCTGCGGTGTCATCCTCCCTGAAGATGGCGTAGGTGCACGCGGCGACGGCGGCCTCGCTCTGGTACCCCCACGTGAGCCTGGGTGTGTGTGCGGGCAGGTGCGCTCGAGTACCGTGCGCACCATCTGATTGAGCCCCTGAGGTGAGCGTTGCAGCCTTGAGCTGTTGAAAGAGGCCCAGAATGCGCTCAAAGAGGGGATGCGGGGAAGTGTATGCTGTAAGGCGGCCAAGGACGATGCGGAGGAATCCCTTGAGCTGGGTGAGTTGCGCCAAGTCGTACAGCTCGCGATTGATCCTCCTTGCCTCGTCGGATGCTGCCCCGCCAAAGCCCAGGCGGCGCATAGCGACGATTTGGTCATAGGCTGCATTGTTACGAGATGCATTATAACCATAGCCCATCTCCGTAGCGAAATCCGAGGCGGCCGTCAGCTCGTTGTTCTGGTCTTCGAAGACGTGGCCACAGACGCAGACGGGTGCCATGACGACGTCGACGAACTCGAATGGGCCCGCTGCCCCGCACGAGGGGCAGCAGTCCGGCTTGGCACTCATGGCGGTGTGCGTGGGGGGCGTAAAGGTGGCAGTGACATTGCCGTGCTCGATGCGACGGTCACTCGATGCGTACGTCAGGTGTCTGGATGGCAGCGTTGTGGCATATCGGTGTTTGAGGATGGAGCGGGAGAGAAAGAGGAAGGGAAGCAAGGAGCGAATGCCGGCTGAGCAGGCCGTCGAAATAGTCTGTGGCCTTCCCGCACAGGGCGCGTCACGTGACGCTCCACCCGCTCGTATACCAGTGCCCCAGTATCCGCCGGCGAGCGTTGCCTCTGGACCATCAACTGCAATTCACCGAGTCGATCATATCCAATACTCAATCCCACCACAACGACCCACTACGATCACAGAAACACACCATGTCCTCCGAAGGCTTCACAGAGTCTGCCGCCTGGGTGAGCAGCGCGCAGTGACAGGGCAAGACCCTAGATCGACCCTCTGACTGACCTGACGAATGCTTGCTTACCTTTGGCGCCTTATACGCACACAGACGGCCGAGACGGAAGTATCTGCTAATGACGTTCTAGAGAAGCAGAACCTCGTCAAGTGAGTGCGGTGCCGTTCTGCTGAATTCGTAGGCATATATGCTCACTCCCGCCTCACACACGCACACTCACGCAGGGAGATCCTCACGCTACAAGACTCCCTCCGCGGCCTTTCCTCGCGGGTATCAGCCGTGCAGAGCGACTGCGACAAGGCAGAAGCGGACAACGAGATGCTCCAGGCATACATCGATAGCGTCACAAAGAGCCTCGCGGCAAAGAGCAAGGCTGCTGGTGGGGCGTAGGTGCGGGGGAGCGGGCGAGGTCCCGGGGGGAATTCGGAGCATACATACATGCACGCGTACACTACTCCACGCCATCGTCACTACTCGTATACCAGCTGCCGGAACGTGACCGACTATAGTGCGATAAGAAGACGCACACGCAACGAGCAAAGGAGCAAGATAGCCCACCAGTCAGCGTCAGCACCAGCACCAGCACGAAGACCACCATCTTCCGCCAAACTCGACACTCAGCGCACGACGCAACACGTAGGCACTCACAATGCGCCCATTGGTCACCCTCTTCTCCTTTGGGATCTCGTGCGTCCACTCGCGCTGGCAGTCGCCCTGCATCAGTAGGAGGCTTCCGTCTTCTAGCGTCCATTTGTGTCGCTCTGGAGTTGGGGAGGTAGAGGTACCGCCCTTGGAGCCGGGCTTGGCACGAGGCACCTTGCGCGTCATGATCCACGTGCGGGGCGCGCCGAGGGAGACGGTCACGATGACTTTGTTTTCGACTTTGGGGAGGGGGAGGAGGGGGAGGAGGGGCAGGGGAGAGAGAAGTCCCCAGGCAGGCAGGCAGGCAGTCGCCATAGCACGACGTGGCGTGCGGGCCGGGACAGGGCGAGTAGACGCTTGTCAGTAGGTGCTGCACACTCAATGGCAATTGCGTCGGCGGGACTCACGGTTATCCGAATGTCTTCCGATGTGTGTATTACTGCGAGCAACCGTAACCGCAACCGCAACCAGTCAAGTCAGCACACGGCGCCGTCTCCCAACCTCGTCCTGATCGTCGTACGCCGGCCCGCACTCACCCATCAGGATAATAATTCAACATCGCATGGTTAAACCTGACCTCCTCCCCGAGTACATCCCTGACCTTCCTCTCCAACCTCCTAAGCGGCTTGGGCCACCCCTCCTCCCCGCCACCATGCATATCCACCTCTGTCCCAGAATACCGCAGCTTCAAATTCGGGACTTTACTAAATGCTATGATGGCGCGACTCTGCGTTATGGCGCGGCCGTAGAGGTGGAGGGTGGGACGGTACCATTGAGGGAGGGCGCGCAGGGCTGTGTAGAGTGAGGGGGAGGAGAGCGCACGAGGGGAGGGGGCCTCGTCCGGGACTGCGCTCGTCCCCGCAGCCGCACCCGCGCCCTTGAGGAATCTCTCCAAAGTGGTCCGACCTGTACTGCTTGGTGGTTGCAGGAAATTAGGAACGTACCACACGCCCGGTACAGGCGTGGATTGCAGCGCAGCGCGGGAAGAGACGGTTACTTGCTTGAAATCTTCTGGACGGGTTGGCGGTGGGGGCGAGGGGGAGAGCAAGGGGGAGAGCGAAAGCGTGCGCTTACGCTTCCGTGGAGTCTTCCCTTCGACTATAGGTGATGACGATGATGATGATGGCGGTGGCGATGACGAGGCTGTCTGCGTATCATCGGCTACCCTGGGATTCCCCTCTCTGGCGTTCACAGAAACTCGCCCCCGCGTAGAGGTGCGCGTCTGTACGGGCATGGATGGGGTGGCGCGGCGGGGACAAGGGCGCAGACGAGGAAAGAGTGGATCTTGTGTGTAGGCGTAGACGTGGACGGTGTGCGCAGTGTCAGCGTAGATCACCCCGTCGAATCGACTGAAGAGTCAAAGAAAGAGGTCAACGGGGAGCCGGAAAGTGGTTCACCTCCGCCTCACAACCCCCGCACACACCTGCATCTCTGGTAAGCAATTCGCCGAGTGGCCCGTGCATATCGAGATCCATCACGTGACTGCCCTCGAGCCCAAGATCAAATCAATCGTAAACGCGTGGAATCCATTTCTATGAGAGTGTGTGTGAGAGAGGGGAAAACAGGCAAGCCAAGTGCGGAGAGCGGACGGGTAGCCTCCTCTGCGCGCCCCTCTTTTTGTGCGCTCGGCACACTTTAAGCAGTGGTGGAGCTCGTCGTGCCCTCCAGCTGGAAGTCGCGGGCTGCGTCGGGCACAGTGAGGACGCGCAGCGAGTTGGTGTTGCCCTGGCCTCCCCTCCAGCCCTGGATGACAATGCACACGCTGCCCTTCTCGACGATGCCCAGGCGCAGCGCCTCGGCCAGACCGTACTTGATACGGTTGTCCACGTCCTCCTGCCACTTGGAGTTGTTGTCGGGCCGGGGGTAAGGGTACATGAAGGGGTAGCAGCCTCGGTACAGGTGCACGTCGCGGGCCGTGTGCTCGTCGCGCGTAATCGTGAGGATGGGGCAGCGGGGGCGGTACTTGGACACCAGGCGAGCCGTGTTGCCCGACGTAGACATCAGCAGGATGGCACCTGCCTGCTGCTCCAGGGAGGCCGACACGGCAGCCATGGCAACCGTCTCGGAAGTCTCAGTGGGCACCTGCGTCAGCGAGCGCATCTCGTTGAACAGGGGCACGTACGAGATCGACTGCTCCGCAAGGAACGCCGTCTCGGCCATCATGCGCACGGCCTCAATGGGGTAAGCGCCCTTGGCCGTCTCGCCGGAAAGCATGACACAGTCGGCTCCGTCCAGGACGGCGTTGGCCACGTCGGACACCTCGGCACGCGTGGGGCGGTTGTTGACAATCATCGACTCGAGCATCTGCGTGGCGCAAATCGAGGGCTTGCCAGCAATGTTGCACTTGGCGATCATCATCTTCTGGGCCATGAAGACCTGGGGCGCAGGGATCTCGATACCCAAGTCACCACGGGCAACCATGATACCGTCGGACTCGCGCAGAATCTCGTCAAAGTTGAGCACACCCTGGTGGTTCTCGACCTTGGAGATGATCTTGATGTGGGCGCCCTTCTCACCGAGGATCTCACGGATGGTGCGGACGTCGGAGCCGCGGCGGATAAACGAGGCAAAGACCATGTCGAGGTCGTTCTCGACGGCAAAGAGGAGGTCCTTCTTGTCCTTTTCGGAGATGGCGGGCAGGTCGACGTCAGTGAGGGGAAGGTTGACGCCCTTCTTGTTGGAGAGGGTGCCGTTGTTGAGGGCGCGAACCTTGACGAGGAGGTCCGACTCGACGTCGATGACCTCGAGGGCGAGGATACCGTCGTCGATGTAGATGGTCCTGCCCTTTTCGACCTTCTTGGCGAGGTTCTTGTAGTCAATGTAGAGGTACTCGGCAGAGCAGGCGTTGGCGTACTTTTCGTCCATGGTGACGTAGAACTCGTGGCCGGTGCTGATCTTGACGTCCTCCTCGTTGATCATGACACCAGTGCGCATCTCGGGGCCCTTGGTGTCAAGGGCAATGGCCAGGGGGCGGCCGGGGGTGGCCTTGACGACCTCGCGGGCGTTGTCGACGACGCTCTGGAAGTACTCGTGAGAGCCGTGCGAGGCGTTGAGTCGGACTGCAGAGGGGCGGACGCGCGGAGAGAAGAGGCGTTTGGTCAGCAGGGCGGTCAAGGCAAAGTTGATGGTGCTGAAAGTGATCCTGGGCGGGGACACTTACCAATGTTCATACCGGCCTTGCGAAGGTTACCGAGCATCTCGACGCTCTTGGTCTTGGGACCAATGGTGGCGATGATGGAGCTGTGTGGGGCGGGTCGAAGCGGGGCGGGGTGGAAAGTGGGAGCGAGGGGTGAGCAGCTGGTTACACGCAGTGCTGCGAGAAGGCGCCGCATGTATGCACTCACGTCTTGCGGAAGTACTTGTTGCTGGAGCTGATAGCGTGCTCAAGGGGGTTGAGCGACGCATACCACTCGAGCTGCGACTCTGAGCGGACGGCGGGGCGATGGGTGTGCATGGGCGGGGGCGGAGGCGGGAGGTGGGGTGGAGTGGAGTGGAGTGGAGTGGTGACGAGAACAGTGCAAAGGTTAGTAAGCTGAAGTTGGCCTGGAGTTGATGAAGCTGTGTGGGCTATCCATTTGTGGGCGGCAACGCGGCAATTGGGCGGACTGGACTTGCGATGACCAGCGCATCAGTGGGCAGCCGGCCAGTCAGCCAGTCAGCCTGCCTGCCAGCCAGCTAGTAAAGCCAAGCCAAGCACAGTCGAGTCGGGTCGGGTCAGGCCAAACCGGCTCAGGCCACGTAGAGTGAATGAGGGGAAAGTTGGCCAGCTTCGAGGAGACGAGAAGCCAAGGTAGACTCGCGGGGTTGAGTGCAGAGCAGCATCGCACCTTTTGATTGAAGAGGTGAAAGGCGCCGCGCGCCGCATACGCTTCTGCTGGTCTCTAACCCCTTGAGTTCTCTAGCAAGCTGGCCAAGGGCTTGGCTTGGGGGCTGGCCAGGCAGCTGGCTGCTTGACTGACTTTTGGACTGTCTGGCTGACTGAGTCTGACTTGCTCATTGGCTGACCGGCTGGCTGACCCACACGCAAGTCGCCGAGAAGAATCGCTAGCTTCGTGGGTCACACATGCGGGACTCACTGGCAATGGGCTGGTAAAGCATGGTGGGCGGGTCGGCGGGTGGGGCGGTGCGAGAAGGTGTGGGGTGTGAGTGGTGGTGACAACTGCGACGACGACGAAGGGATATCGACGACGGATGGGTGGATGGATGGTTGGGTGGGTAGCGAGGAGGAGGGATCGAACCGACGAGGATGCAAAGGGAAGCAATTGGCCGTCGTTTGGCAGGCAGGGCAGGCAGGCAGGCAGGCAGCGGTGGTGGTTGGTGGTATTTGGTATCCTCGTCGTCGTGTCCGTGTCCGTGTCCGTGCCCGTCTGCCTGCTTGCCTGCCTGCCTTCCTGCCTTCCTGCCTGCCTGCCTTCCTGCCTGCCTGCCTGTCAGCCCGCCCGCTCGCCCGCCCGCCTGCGTGGGCCTGGATGAATTTGCTCCTGCGCCCGTCACTCTTTTCGCGCCTCTTTGCGCCTCTTTTGCAATGGGAAGAAGCTGCGACGCCTTGCGTGGAGCTGTGCTCCCGTGCCCGCCGCGCTCCCTCGCTGCCTGCAGGCCCTTCCTTCTTCCTGTCGCCGCGTGGCTTGGCTGGCTGGGGCGGGCCGACAGCTGGGGCGGGGCGGTCGTGCTCACGCTTGCAGTCCGCCCGCCGTGCCTCCGTGCCCTCTCTCGCTCAGCGAGACTCTCTCTCTCTCGCAACGCTCCCTTGCACTGTAACCTCCAGCGTCCAGCGTCGGACCGTCCGTCTCTTGGAACGTTGTCGTCGTCGTCGTCGTTGCTGCGCCGTCACCCCACCCGCGGCCCACCTCCTCGGGGACACGGCCCGCGCCCGCACCGCCGCGGTTGACGCTTTATACAATACGCTTATGTGCCCTCGTTTGTCCCCGTCCCTGACCCCGCCCATTATTCGCGATATGAAGGCCGGGATTGGACATGTGGATTAGTCAGCCCCTGCCAGCCCTGCCAGCCAGCACCAACCTTTTTCGCAGCACCCTCCTCTCCCCTCCCCAACGGAAAAAAAGTGCCTAGGCGCGTCGCAAACATGAGACGCGCCATAACCCACCACTTAAAAAAACTCACCCCCATCTTACCCGCGGCATGCGAGCCTCCAGGCGAGGCCAGGCAGCACAGCAAGCAGCGGTGAGGTCGCAGCAGTCAAGGCCTCAAGGCCACCTCAGTCAGGGCAGCGCAGGGCAGGCCTGCCAGCGCCAGTCCCAGTCCCGACGCATACGCAGCCCTTCGTGGCGCGCGCAGCACTGCACGCCGCTTATCTCCTTCCTCGGCAAGTCTTACCGCCAGGATTGCTCTTCCCCGCCGTCGTGGTGCCTGCTCAGTGCCCTGCCGTAAACTGTCCGTGCGCAAATGGGCAAAGCACTGAGCGCAAGGAGGCTGCAACGTGGCGAGTGGGCGTTGGGGCGGTGTCAGCGTTCGGGTCCGGAGTCTGACCACCGTGTGTGACCCAGGCAAACGCGTCGCGTCGGTCCGAGTCTACTTCCGCTCATGGAGCTTAGTGCGTGCCGGCCATCGTCTGGACGAACAAACGTATGGACGAACAGGACGAAGCTACGGAGCTATTGTACGAACGACGCGGATTGGATAGGCGTTCAGTGACTGGTGACGCAGATGCACACTCCTACTCGCAAATCCACATCAGAGCGAGATCCGCACGCGGACGCAAGAGCCGTTGCTGCAGCCAAGGCGGCTGCCATAGAGGCTTCGCAGGTGAGTGTCGTCGTGCACAGAGACAGGAGAGGTGAGCCTCGGATGGGTAGAACTCGTGCTGACCTATGCCTATGGCTGTTTAGCTCGATGCCCGCCAGCTGGCAGATCTCCTCGCCGCTCGTCCGGACGAGATCGCGGACGATGGCGAAACGCATACGTCCACCTCGGGCTGGGTGTGGGACTGGGGTGCACCCTCTTCCTCTTCCTCTCCGTCCCCCTCGCGCTCCTCCTCCTCTGACACACTGGTCGCCGGCCTCCTCCGCTCCCGCTCCTCCGAGCGCCCACGCACACTCTCTGCACACCTCATCTCCTCGCCCGCGCATCACCTCTCCACCAACGCACAGCGGTCACCCCTCGTGAGTCTGTTTGCGCGGAGGGAGAATGGCGTGCGAGGAATGTACGAGCTGAATGGTGCATGGGAGGGCGGTGCCGATGAGATGCCGCGGGAAAAGGAAGAGGAGATGTTCCATGCCGACGGGAGGTGGATCGTCTTGTACGAGGGGGAAGGGGAAGGGGACGGGCAGGCCAGCGGTTCCTCCCCACATACACACACGCCCGTGGGGTTCATCATGTGGCGCTTCGACACGGAGAGCTGCACCCGTCGAGACGGCGCATGGCTGCGGTTTCGGCAACGTTGTGGTGCGGACAGGGTGCCCTGCCCGCCTGCCAAACGCCCCCGCCCTCGCCTCCGCGCTGCCGCACCGTGCCTGCCCGTGGGCTACATCTACGAAGTGCACCTCCTCTCTCCGCGGTATACCTCTCTCGGGCTAGGTGCAGCTCTGCTCGATGCCGTAGCGCACATCAGCGCACAAGCGGGCATGGCCAAGGTGATGCTCACGACGTGGCGGTGTAATGTCCGTGCGAGGCGATTCTATGCGCAGAGGGGCTTCGAGGTGGATGGCATAAGTCCGCGCAGGGGCGAGGTTGGGCTGCTGGTGCAGGGTGGAGAGGAGCAAGAGGATAAGGAGAGCGCAGAGAAGGGCTACTTGATTCTGAGCCGGGAGTGTATGCCGGTACAGGCACGAGCGCGAGCAGATGGAGATGGGATCAACCCGCCGTAGTGACCTCACCACACTGTCTAATATTATTGTCTTGGCGTCACTGAGAGACTAGTCGCACTCATTAATCTTATTGGCACGAGTCGACTGCTACGTCCATTAATATTATTGACTCGAATAGACCAAGTCCTACTGTACACTGTGTGCGTGCGAGATGATCCCACGCCCCCACGCCCCCACGTCTCACCTCGTCCCTCACCCGCACTACTTGTTGACCTCTTCGCACGCATCAATCCAATCCGAGTAGACGTCAATGGGCTGTGAAAGCGAGTTGGTGGGCGCAGAAAAGTTCTGCCCGCAAATCTTGCACGTCAGGTACCCGATGCGCGTCTTGTCGTCGCTGCGGAGGGTGGAGGGTGGAGGGTGGAGCGGGGGCGATTTGTCGAATGAGTCGAGTGGAACAGCGAGCATTGTGGGAATGGATGGCAGAGTCAGTTGAGTGTTGTACTGAAGGTGGTATCAAGTTGGATTGGATGGCATGGCATGACATGGCCGCCAGCCCGCACCATCCTCGGTCCTCGCACTCACATCTTGCACGTCACTGCACCCGGCGTTGAACAGAATAGGCACTTGAATGTCTTGTCCAAGGGCTGCGGACCCTTTTTCCCTCCTGCGCCGGAACGAGCCGACTTCTTGCGCTTGCCCATTGTGGTGGGCGGGTGTGGGTGTGGTGGCGAGGAAAGGCAGAGGTGGTGGTGTGTGTGCGGGTGTATGCGTTCGGGAGATGGGATTCGATGGTTGAATGCTTCAAACGATGCGGATGCGCCGTGGGTGGGGTGTTGTTGTTGTTGCAAGTGGATGGGTCAAGAGGATAGATTTTGGCGCCGTCGCTTGAACGTCTGCCCAATTCTGAGTCGCACCCTCGCGTCGCGGGCGGCGTCATCCATGTATGCACTTATGCCCCCCGCCATCATCTCCACCATCTCCCGCGCACGCCCGCACGAAACAACTCTGGTCTGGGCCGTTGCCACTCCGTAAGCATAAATGTGTCCAATACAACCCTGCTCGTGGATGTCGCGCCACACTTTCCCCCCCGCCTTACTTACTTGCTTGAGGACTAGGGTGCCCTTGTGTGCCACCCACCGTATCACCTGCGCGCGTCGCCCACCCTCGCCCCCCGCCCGGCCCCGCCCTGCCAGACTCCGCCGGCGGCGCGAGGCGAGCGTGAAATGATCAAAGAGGGGCGGAAATGCAAGTGCAGCGGCGTATTCGATGGGTGAATTGCTTCATTCGTAAAAAGGACCCAATCAGCGACGACCGGTGACGACGACATACGACGAAGACGACGACAAACGAAGACATCGCAACAACAATCGTTGCCGCAACTCAAGCATTCACACAGTACGACTCTTCTTCGCCCCCCACCGCCTACACCTCGCCATGGATCTTCGGACACTATAGGTACCGCCTTCCTTCTTCCCATTTGCCTTTCGCCTCGCAGCAAACGTAGCATTACCCACTGCGCACCACAATGGCCCATCTGGCTCCAACGTCGGGGTCCGTCGCCTCTTCGCCCTCGTCGCCCTTTTCCGCTGGCGCACCCGCTCAGGCCCAGCCGCCCTCGCTGCTGCCGCGCCTGTCATTCACACAGGGACTCCTCGTGGGACAGCTAAGTATCATACTCGCCCTCGTCGCACTCATACGATACTTGTTGTTCGAAGATGCGCCGCCTTCTGATGCCAGTGCGGGCAATGGCGATGATGGAGCAGATGTGAGTCGGCGTGAGCGCGCGCTCATCCGCTGTGTCACAGGACCCGATGCTGATCGTTGAATGCTCTCCTTGCCCCGCCCTCGCCAGCACAAGCGCCGTCGGCGACACTTTCCCGTAGCATCTACGTCCTCACGGCATGCCTCGTCGTCATCCTCGTCGCTCCTCTCCCTTTCCCTCTCCTCCAAGCCGCCTCGCCCAAAGTCGCCCCCTCCGCCCACCAATAGCTCCGGCACCGAGACGCAGCACGGCTCTGGCCCCACGCTGGCTGCGCTGGCCCGCATACCCGAGGCAGTGGGATACGACATGGAGACGGCCGCTGATCTCGATGTGGGCTGGCTCAACGTATTGCTTGCCCATGTCTGGGAAGGGTACAGGGATGATTTTCTCGCCGGAGGGTCAGATAGGCCGACGGCAGATGAGCTGCTGCTGCAGAGTACGGGCCAAGAGTGGTATGACGACGATGCCGATGGCGAGGACGATTACTACGATCAAGACGAAGACGGTCAAGAGGTGCTACTCGACGAAGATGCCGCCGATGAAGAAGACGATGCCCGCGTCGACGCCCAGCGCACGGCCCGCGACCTCATGGAGGAGATTCTCAATCGCCCCAAGGACGAACAGGGCAAGCTCGACTTCCTCGACCGTATCGAAGTCACCGAGTGCCTCGTCGGCTCTTCCTACCCTCTACTGAGTAGCGCCCGCGTACGGCCGCGCGACGACCAAGGGCGTGTGCGCATCGAAGTCGACGTCGACTACTCGGATCTCCTCTCCCTCTCGTTGCAGACGGCCCTGCTGGTCAATTACCCTCGCCCGCGCTTTGCTGTGCTGCCCCTCTCCCTGGGTCTGCGCCTCACTCGCTTCAGCGGCACACTCGCCCTCTCCCTTACCAGCCACCCGCCACACGACGTCTCCCCCGACGCCACCCGCGTCCGCAGCAGGCATTCCCTCGAGTTGTCCCTCCATCCGGATTTCCTCCTGGACGCAACGTGCTCCTCCCTCGTGGGCTCCCGCGCCAAACTCCAGGACATTCCCAAGATTCAGCAGCTGATCCTCCAGCGGATACGACAGGCCATCGTCGACAAAATTGGCTGGCCAAAGACTTTCAACGTAGAGCTCCCCGACCTTGTCAGGCGTAGGCGGCCGCGGAGGCCGGCATCAAGCGGTAGACGTCGGCGAGCAAGCAGGCAGGGCCAAGGTAGGGGACGGGATCCGTATCCGCCTGGAGGTGCAGGTGCCGACGGAGCCGCGCCGCTCCCAAATGGGTTGTACGGCGGGCACGGGCGCATGGCGGGCATCGAAGAGGAAGATGAGGAGGGCGGTGCCCTTGCAACGGCGCGAGAGCTCCATGCAGAACTGGATACCGAGTCCCCAGCTGAGGCATCGCGGCGCATCGACGCGGCATTGGCGGCGAGGCGGAGAGCGAGGAGAAGGGCTGCCAATGCGAGCGTGGGCGCGGGCGTCAATGGCCATGCGGCGGGGATCAACGCCACAAATGGCGCGGGGCCCGCCTCGAGGGCTAGCCGCAGTCAGCGCCAGCAATTCTATGGCGCTGGCCCGGGCCCCTCGACGCCTGGCAGCTCCCGGAGCCGGAACGCGTATGCCTACGGTGGTCAGAGCTACGGGTACGCCGGTGCTGGTGCTGGTGCTGCCGAAGAGGAGCAGACGCCGCGGGCTGCGGCGACGGGCCTGGCCACGCGGAGAAGCGTCCCTGCGCCGAATGGTAGTAGGACTGGCAGTGGCAGTGCCGAGGGCGCGAGGAGGAGAAGAGCGCTGGGACACAGTCACAGCTACAGCTATAGTCAGGGCTACCCGGGGGTCAATGGCAATGGCAATGGCAATGGCAACGTCAACGGCAGCGTCAACGTCAATGGCACTGGGGCTGTCCCCCGCGCATCGATGCAGCGCGCAAACTCCCTTCGCAGTGCGGGTGCAGCGCCAGGGGCGAGGAACGGCATGCCCTCCCACGCCTCGGCACAGGCCCGCAGAGGTGCTGCACTGGGGAAGAGCGCGTCCGTATCGGGCGCCGCGGAACAGGATTATTTCCTGCATGATGGCGACGACGGCGACGACGACGAAGAAGAGGATGGGCAGAACTTCGTTCCTGGTGGGATGCCAGGTATGAGAGGGGCGTCGTCCCGCAGAGGAGGGGGAGGGGTCGAGGCTTGGAGGAAAGAGGTGGGGTGAGTGGAGTGGGCGAGATCGAGGGCGGAGGCAATGTAAGTGTATACAAAGTGGAATGACGCGAATGCAACCTTGACGGCTCGTGACGAGGGTCATCTCAGACGGACGACGGGATGAGGGCGCGCGTGCGTGCGTGCGCGAGGCTGTTATCCTACTTCTGCTGAATACGATGACAAAATCTCACGACAAAGCTCGCTGCGGCCAGCTGAGAGGAGGTGTGTCACAATCAGATGGGTGATTCATTGGGGTGCTCAACAGTCCTCAGTCTTGCCACCCGCGTAGCCTCGCCTCGAATGGAGCCTTTGAAGGGTGACTCTGCTTCGGATCCGAGGTGGGTCCGGTCCGCCGGCCAGTGCGCGTTTCACTGAGCGAACGGCCAAAAGGACATGATATTGTATTGCATTGTGAAGGCAGTCCATGTTGAGCTCTGTGCGTGTGTGTGTCCGCCAAGTCTCCGTCTCCGTGCACTCCCCTCGAGAGCGTGACAAGTGACGTCGTGGTCGAGGTGGTTGGTGGTCGGTGGTGGTGAGCTGGACCCTCGCTGGCCGCCTCCTTCGCTGGCCCTGAGTCAAAGCTCTCGTGACCCCTGCCGACCCGCGACCCGCGACCCGCGACTCGCGACTCTCGCGTCCCGCACCGCGACGCACGAGCCCCATCAAACAGCCAACCTTGCCGCGCACTGGCACACACACGCGAGGGCTGCCTCGGCCGAGGGGAGCGTGAGCTGTCTGGGCGTTGACGAGGGGACTGACTGACTGGACACTCGCACTCGCTCGCTCGGCGGCGCGTGCGTTGGCGTGGCAGGTCTGAGTGTGGGTGTGGGTGTTGTGGCTGGACTGGACTGGGCGGGCGGGTATTGTATCGCTTGCGTGCAGTAGGGACGCTGCGGTGCCGAGAGTTGACAGAGTCAGCGAAGCGGTGCGGTTGCGGTGCGAGCGACGAGGGGGGGAGAACTGAGGGCTTCGCGTTCATCACGTCGACGACGACGACAAAGACAAAGACGCCCACTACGAACAACGACGACACAAGGTACCGCCCGCCAAGAAGCGCAGAGAAGAACAGCGACGCAGCGACACTTGCAACACTGCGACACTTGCAACACTTGCGCCTCGTTGCCGCGCCCTTGCTTTCCGTTCCATACAGTCCATTGTCACTTGCTTCCACGAGCGTCGCACAATTGCACAAACCTTCTTGTCATCTCATCCACCACTGGCATCTATTCCACCCAGCGCCCACCACCGCACTGCATCCCAATCGAGTATCATCGTCACCCTCCTCGCAGTCATCTTTCTAGCCCTGCCCTCCAACCAACCAACCCACACACACCATGGCGGCACCCGCTGCTGCCGCCGCCCCAGGTAAGTTGCGCCCCCTCCTCCCTCCCTCCCCGCGATCACACGCCGTTTGCTAGCAAACACTCAGCATATATGCAGCTGGCTGACACGTACTTACTTACTGACTTACATCCGCCCAAATCCACCCCCTGCAGTCGGCCCTCCGCCCGGGCTAGCACCACCGCCGGCGCAGCAATCGCAGCTCCACCAGCAACAGTCACCGCCCACGAGCGCGACGAGGAACCATCCCCCTTATGCTTCCACTCGATATGCACCCTCGTTCCTCCTCAAGCTCGTCGACAGTCCCCTCGTACAGACGCCTGACATGCCGCCCCTTGCAGAGTGGTTTGGGTGAGTGCCGCCCGCGTCCGGTCGAGCTGGTTGGTTACTCGTCTGTGATACTTGGCATTGCTAACCGCCATCCTCTTTGACCCACAAACACCCCTTCTCACAGAGACTGGGAACACTACACTCCTCGCCCACACAACCACCAGGCACACCAGTACCACCACCACCAACATGCCGCCGACCACCACCATCATCACCACCAAGGCACATCCCGAACCAACAATGCCAACTATCGCTCCTCGGACCGTGCCGGTGAGCCTGGCGCCCCCGCCGCTGCCAACGGCTTCATCAGGTACCCCCCACACATGCGCCAGCACGATGATGCATCGGGGCCCATGGGCGAGTTCACCCACAACAAGCACCAGCACGATGGCGGTAATACCACCACCACCACAGCACCTGGCAGCTACCTCACCGGCTTCCAGGGCGTTAGGCGGCGAGGCGGCGACAGCACAAACGCCAGCAGCGATAGGCTAGACCGCACGGACCGGGCCGACCGCCCAGACAACAAGTCCTTCCGCAGATTCGGTGGCGGTGACGACAGGGATGCACCCGGTGATGGCATCGCCCGCCTTGGCGCATCCTCCTCGGGAGACATACCCTCCCGTCCCAATGCAAACCCACGCTTCCCACTGTCGGGAAAGAATCCCTTTGGCCAGCTATCGGCCAGCGGTACCTTCCGTCCAGCGGGCAAGGACTCTGCAGAAGGTCTCCCCGAGCGACGTTTCCCTATGGGCAACCGAATCCCATCCTATGGCCGAGACCGCGACCGCGGCGACGCTGCAGCAAACAACAGCACCGACGAGTCTGGCAGGCCCATGCGCCCCACTAGGAGCAACAATGGCAGCAACAAGGACTTTGGCGTACTCAGAGACCGCGACCGCGACCGTCGACGTCCCCAGGGTGAAGAGGGCGCCGAAGACGCAGACGGCGGTGGCGACTGGGAGACGGTCCCACGATCCCCCGAGACGGAACGCAAGCTGGCACGCGCCAGCAGAGTCGCCGACGTCGCAAGCGACTGGAGAAAGGGAGCTGGAGCGGCCACTTTGCCAAAGAGGGGCGCTGAAGGTGGCAGTGGTGGTGGCGGTCTGGGCGGACGTGGTGCCCTCGGTGCAAAGGGAAGAGGCGCCGGCGACGAAGGGCGCAGAGGAGGTCCAGGTGGTGCATTCCCTGCCTGGATGGCAGACGATGCCGAATCCTCGCCTAGCTGGATGGATGATGGGCCCGCCTCGTCCTCGCACAGCTCATTGCCTACCCCCGGTGGCGGTGAGCGCAAGGAGCGCGGCAAACTCAACTTTGATGCATTCAAGGGTTCCGAAGTGCACGTCACGCCCCTCGAGGGAGAAGACAGCATCCAGGCATTCAAGAGGGAGATGAAGGAGCGCGAGCGGAGGGCAAGGGAGAAGGAAGCCGCCGCAGCTACAGCAGCAACAGGAGACGCCGGGCGAGAGGCTTCTCTCGGCAAAGGACCACCACCAGGCTTGTCCAAGCCCGAAGCCGCCCCTGCGGCGTCGTCGGAGTCACCAGCGTCGCCTGCAGCACCCTCGAAACCCCCTGGCCTCTTCAGCGCGGACCATGGCCAGGATGCATCGACGATGCGAACTCTGTCTACCTCGTCGGCACCAGCGGCCGAGAATGCCGCCGAGTCGGAGCCTGCCACCAGCGGCGAGTCAGCGTCGAAGGAGGCGGCAGCGGCGGCCGGTCGTGCCCACGCTGGCAGCAACAAGAACAACGCCACTTCCTCTTCGTCTGCCGCTTCCACGCCTTCCGTCGGCGGTGGCGGCGCTGCTGCTCCTGTGCGCGGATCCAGCCGCTTCGCTCGCTTCTTTGACGGCGCAGCTGCCACCAACAAGGCCCGGGAAGCACAGGAACGGGCCATGGCTGCCCACGCTCAAGCAGCCGGGTTCGGGTCTTCGACGGGAGCAGCCGCGCCAAGCCTGGGTGGTGGCAGTGGGACTGCCGAGGCCGCAGCAGCTGATGCCGGCCCGCGATCAAGCCCTGGCGTAGAGGCTCTGTTCCAAAACATGGGCATCGCTGCAGGTCAACAGCACCACCAACAGCAGCAGCAGCAGCATCCTCATGACATTGACCCAAGCGCAGCTGCTCCCGACCAGAGACGCCAGCCGACCGAGGCCGACGTGCAAAGCATGCAGAAAATCATGGCTCTCCTTCGAGGTGGAGGAGCAGGAGCAGGAGCAGGCCAGCCGGCGACGAGCAACCCAGGAACTCCCTCGACGACGGCGCACTCCCCTGCGCCACCATCGAGCGGAGCAATGGGTGGCAGTGGAGGAGCCGCAGCAGGTCTCATGGCGATGCTAGCTGCTGGACAACAGGGACAAGCGAGCCCACAGCCACAGCAGCAGTCGCAGCAGCAGCCGCAGCAGGGCGGCCGTCCCACGACGCCCGGAGCGGGAGCTCACCTCCATCAGCACCAGCATGGACCTCCCCACTCGCCGCAAGACCAGCGCCATGCCATGCCCCAGCAGCAGCAGCAGCAGCCACAACCGCCTCCTGGCCTGGACACGCCGCGCTTCCACGTCCCTGGCGGCCGCGGCTCACCATCCCCCATTGCCATGAATTTGCAGCGCTCCCAGAGTCCCAGTGTTGCCATGGGTGCCGGCGGTCCCCACCGTTCTCAAAGTCCCAGCATCGGCTTTGGTGAGCAACATCAGCGACTCGGCTCGCAACAGGCCGGCGGTGGCCCCGTCGGCTTTGGAATCGGCGGACCACCACCTCCCGGCTTTGCAGCAGGCGGCGGCCAGAGCCCCGGTGCCGGCGGCCCGCCTGGACGATTGCCCTTCAACGTCGACCCACGACTATTGGCGCGCCCACCGCCAGGATTGCAGGGCCCTCCCCCTCCCCCTCCGATGGGCATGGGCGGCGGTCTCCCTCCTCACATTGCTGCATCACTCAATGGACCGGGCACGCCCCCACCTGGGATGCGCGGCGGCGGTGGAGCTGGCAGCCCTGGGCCAGGAGCTGGACCAGGTGGCGCGAGTGGCGGCGGCGGCGGAGCAGGAGGAGCAGGCGGGAGGGCATCGCGCGACATGTCCACGCCCGGCGGCGGCAGTGCAGGTGCGGGTGGTGCAAACAATCTCCTCGCAGGTCTACCTGTACACATTCAGCACCAGCTCATGAACCTCCCGCCACACGTACAGCACTCGATTCTTGCTGGTGGCGGGCCGCTTCCGCCCCCTATGCCCGGCATGGGCGGTGTTCGTGGCCCTCCCGGCTTCGGTCCTGGTGGCCCTCCTCTCGGCCCCGGTGGACCCAACGGACAACAGCAGCAGCCACGGCAGGGCCCTGCGCCCGGCCCCGGCCAGCCTCCCTTTTTCCTGGGTCACGGGCACGGTCCTCACGGACATGGTGGCTTCCCCAGCCATGCACACGGCATGGGCTCCCCCGGGGCCTACGGGGGTGCCTACCCCGGTCCTCCTGGCGGACCGCAGCATCTCGGGCCGTACGGCGCGGGTGCGGGTGCGGGCACAGCAGGAACGCCACCGCCGCCACCTTCGGCGGGCTCAGGGCAGGGACAGCAGGGAGGTGGCGCGGGCCTCCCGCCTGGCATGATGGGGCTTCTCTCTGGTGGGGCTGCGCCGGGCATGTTTGGGCCGGGAGGGCGTTGAGCGGCGGGTGGCAGTAGTAAGCGTACGGATGACAATGGGAAAGGCGGGTTCTAGCATTGCCCGAACCCCAAGCGCCGACCGCCGTCTCGTCCACGCACGCAGGCGCACGAGCGCCATCCTCCGTGCACTCGCACTCCGACCCCCGAGATATTTGCTTCTCCGCCCTGTGGCCTCTGGCCTCTCCTCGATTTCTTCTGCCTCGAATGGCCTCGCATCGCCTCCTGCCCGCATTCACTCTGCGTGGTCTTGCCTGCTCCCGGCACGATCACGATCACGGTCAAACCAGGGCAAGCAAGGCAAGCCCGCCCCGTCCTCGCCTGCTCTTCAATTGACTCTCCATTCCATTCCATTCCATTGAATTCGGATTCGACTCTCAATTCCGCCCCTCGCCCTCGCTCCGGCTCTCACTTGCGATGTCCTGCCTCGTCCCTTCCGATCCGAGTCTGTCCTGTCCCAACCTGTCCAGTCCTGTCCTGTTCCGCAAAGTAGCTATCTCCCTCACTCCACTTCAGTTCAGTTCAGTTCAGTTCAGTTCAGTCCAGCTCAGCTCAGCTCAGCTCAGTCCCATACGATGCTCAGTCCGCGTCCGCGTCCGGTTTGGTTCGTTTCGTTCTTGATAAGCTCAAAGCTCAAAGCTCAAGGTCTGATCCGCTCAAGTACAAGTACATGAATGAAGCAATGAACTTCAGAATGGAATCGAAGCGGCGTCTAGTTCGACGCTGCATCTGAATCACGAACGTAGCAGAAAGGGCTGGGCATTGTTTCCATGCCAGAACGGGGCAATCAGGATGGTTGACATTGGACCACCGCGACGCGCCTTCGGATCCGAGCAATGGCAAGTCGGTGCTTACGTAAGCCAAATTTCCCCAAAGAGCGCCTTGAGCTTTAAGCGCACCAGATGTTCCTGCTCCTCATTGCACTTCACGCCCTTTCACCTCCCACGGCCATCGGTCTCCCGCTTCACTACCAACCCCATCCCACCACCCTCTCCCCCACTCCACCATGAAGCTCGATGCCACAGACCTCCGCTACATCCTACCGGAGGAGTTCCGCGTCCTCAAAGCCGTCGAGCAGGGTTCCAAGGCGCACCACGTCGTCCCCGCCAATGTGATTGCGCACCTCTCAGGCCTGCAGCACTCTGGTTTGAACAAGCTCATGGGGAGCTTGGCGAAGCGTAATTTGATTGCGAGGGAGCAGCATATCAAGTATGATGGGTATAGGCTTACGTATGGGGGGTATGATTTCTTGGCGGTCAGGGCGTTGAGTGAGAAGGAGCATGTTGCGGCGGTGGGGCATAGGACGGGGGTGGGGAAGGAGAGTGGTGAGTGGCAGTGGCAGTGGCAGAAGTCGGCGGTGGCTCACATTCATATGTGGACATTGTTGCTAGTATCGCCTCGTGTGCATAGATGCTCACATCTACTAACCCGTGCACATATGCTCCTGTGCGGATATATATGCTGACCACAATCTCAACGTCTACACACCGCGGACACACAGACATCTACATCGTATCTGCCCCCGCTCCGACACACGAAAACCGTATCCTCAAGATCCACCGTCTGGGCCGCATCTCATTCCGCGCAGTCAAGGAGAAGCGCGACTACACCAACGCCAAGTCATCGCGGCAGAATTACAGCTGGATGTACCTCAGCCGCCTGGCTGCGGCAAAGGAATACCAATTCATGCAGGTCCTGCACGAGCATCGCTTCCCCGTGCCTGTGCCGATTGCACAATCGAGGCACACTGTATGCATGTCCCTCATTGACGCATACCCCCTGCGGCAGATTGCGGAGCTGCCCAAGGATCAGATTCCGCTCCTCTACTCGGCGCTCATGCGCCTCATTGTGCGCCTCGCAAGGGCAGGGCTCATCCACGGTGACTTCAATGAGTTCAACCTCCTCATCAAGGAGAAGAGGGACGACGGCGAAGACGAGTACGAAGAGACGCCCAGCGGCAGGCTGCCGGGTGCCAATCCTAGCATTGGGCCTTTTGGCATGAAGGTCGGCACGGAGCCTGCGCCCGAGCTGAAAGAAGGAGAAAAATGGGAGGAGGGCAAAGGATTTGCGCGAGTCGTCGCGGAGGAGCCGCCGAGTGAGGGCGCTCACGGTGACGACAAAGGCGACAACGACGATGATGACGACTCTGCAGACTCCGCCGACGAAGAAGAAGAAGAAGAAGAAGAAGACCCAGAAGAAGCCGAGACACGCGTGCACCTCTCCGACGGTGCGACGCTCGAGCCCATCCTCATCGACTTTCCACAGATGATCTCCGTCTGCCACGCCAACGCCGAGTACTTTTTCGAGCGCGACGTGCAGTGCGTGCGCCGCTTCTTCCGGAGGAGGTTCCGCTTCGTCAGTGAGGAGGCGCCCGCGTTCTCCGAAGTCGTCACGAGCGAGTGGGAGAATGAGCGCGCGGAGCGGCAGCGGCGCAGGGAAAAGTTGGCAAAGGCAGCGGGTGTGGAGGAGCTGGGCCCGGACTACGAGTACGACGAGGATGATGCAGACTTGAGGGAGTACCTCGATCTCGACGTACTCACGAAGGCGAGCGGGTACCTCCGCCAGGGCAAGAAGAGGGGAGAGCACGAGGAGCTGGACCAGTACCTCGCGCGCATGAGGATGCACGGCGGCGAGTCGGGTGGCGAGTCGGGCGAGTCAGACGGTGAGGGTGAGGAGGCAGAAGACAGCGAGGAAGTCGAGTCAGACGCGGATGCCAGTGCAGACGCAGAGACGGGCCCCCCACAAGATACACAGGACCTCTGCCCGCCGTCACACCAAGACGACGACGACGACAGCGGCGCAGACGTGTCCCGCGTCTCGCGCCGTACGAAACACGTTCGCCCGCCTAAGGAGAAGAACTCAGCAACACCTCCCGCAGCATCCTCCCTCGCGGCGGCGGCCAGGACGAGAGCAGCGGCCGCAGGCCAGCAGGACGACCCCCGGGCAGTGGCTATGCAAATTGCGCTGGAGAGGCAGCGGACTCGCGCAATGGAGGCAAAGCATCATGGAAAGAAGCAGCAGAGCGGTAAGACGGGGAGGAAGCATCCTGGTGGGAAGGCCAAGACGAGCTCCAAGGCCATTGTGGGGGATGCGAGTGTGTTTTGAGGTGGTGAGAGTGCGGAGGTGGGGGTGACTGCCTTTTGCATTTTGTATGTAATACTATATTCTACGCACAACGTATCGTTGCGTGTCTTCTGCGCTGCAAGTTGGCGTGGCGTGGCGTGACCTTTGATCTTGAACTTGGATCTCCCTCACACGCCGACACTCACCCCCCACAACTTCCCTCTCGCCTCGCTCGGCCTTAAGCCAACGGCAACTCTCGCAAGGCTTTGCACAAGGCCGCACATAAGCCTCGCTTCGCGCAGCATCCCCCCACTCGGCCATTGCTGTGCTCAGTCAGGGCAGAGACTGAGCTCGCGACTCGTTGGCGCTGACGCTTCTGTCGCCATTGTCATTGCCATTGCCATTGCCGCTCAGTCGAGTCCAGAGAACGCGGACGGGCGGACGGGGATCACGTCATTTAGGCTGGCTCGTGCGAGACGCGCGGATTTGCCGCGTAGCCGCTGCAATTTTGATTGCGAGGCCGAAGGAGTGGAGTGGCGTGGAGTGGCGTGTGGAAAAGGAAATGGTGTTGTATTTAAGTGTTGCAGTCTAGCCAGGAGTTTCCCAGTCTCCTTTGACGTCCTCCTCATCCTACCAAGACTCACCGTCATCGTCGCTCCCAACGCCATAGGTACCCATCCCGCCCAGTATGACTTCCACCTCCACCCCGCCGCCCTTCCTCCTCTACACTGCAAAAGTCTGCCCCTACGCGCACAGGGCGGAGCTCGCCCTCTCTGAGACTGCCCAGCCCTTTGAGCGCTTCGAGATCGATCTGGGGAATAAGCCCACGTGGTACAACGAAAAGGTCAACAAGGCGAGCAAGGTGCCGGTACTTGTTGTGCGCGACGCGGGGGAGACGTACCTCCCTGAGAGCCTGGTTATTGCCGAGTATATTGCAGAGAGGTTCGCGGGGAGTAGAGGTGGGGAGGCGGCGCTTCTGCCCGAGGAGTGAGTACCCAAGTACGGCGCACGATCTCGTCTCGTCTGTCTCGTCAACCGCAGCTGATCCTCCCTTTCCCGTCTTCACCACCACTACCACCACCCCCGCCAGCCCACTAGACCGCGCCCGCATCCGCTACACAATCGAACGCTTCTCCCAGCTCTTCTCACCCGCTTGGATGACACTATTCCGACAGCGCGACGCCGCGGCTTTCGAAGGGATCCTCTCTGCAGTTGAAGCGTTTCAGGAGTTCCTCTTCACTGGGGCTGGAACTGGAACTAAAACTGCAACTGGGAGTGAAAAGCCCGGGCGCGGGAGCGGGCCCTTCTTCCTTGGAGAACGGTACTCCCTTCTAGAAGTCGCGGTGGCGCCGCAGTGAGTTCGCGTCGGCGTCGGCGTCGGTGTCGGGGGCGGGAAGTAAGGCTGCACGCATGGCGCATGGCGCATGGCGCATGGACTGACACCCCTCGGACCCATATGTCTCTCCGCACCGCACACACACACACAAAAGCATCGGCCGCCTCCTCCTCGCAGCACAGCACGGCTTCCTCCCGCAATCCGAGGGCGGCAGCCCCGATATCGCGCAGACGCTCCTCCACACAGACAAGTTCAAGCGCTTTGCTGCGTGGTGGGACGCTGTAACCGCTAGGCCTTCCTGGAAGGAGACGTTTGATGAGAGCGCGCTCCTTCAAGCGTATGAGAAGAGGTTTGGCGCCCCGGGGGGGCAGCCGGCCAAGGTCTAGGTGTAGGTGTAGCTAGCTAGCTACGTGGGAAGCAGAAGGGAGGCGGCCGTGGCAGTGTCGCTTGGCATGGCATGGATTTGATCTCATGGGAGAAGACGCAAAGGAAGATGGAACATACTTCGTGTACTTGTTGACCCCGAGTGAGCTAAATGAGGCGGGGCCACCTGGGATCAGGGTAGGCCGCTGAATAAGAACAGGAAGGAATAGTGTACACCACATCTCGCCAAGCTGAGTAGGTATATGGAGCAAAGTCCGCGTCGGTTTCGCGTCGATGAATAAGAGGCATGGATAGCATGAATGGGGAGTGTGGCATAGCAGGGGGCGGACTTGAATGGATAGCCGCAGCTCCGGTGACGCTGGACGCAGACAACAAATGAGCGCAGTAAAAAAGTGACAGAGACGAAGCATGTCAATGGATCAGGAGAGGAAAGTGATTGTTCTGATAGCTTCGCGTGAGAACGCGACTTGAAATGTTATGGGCAAGCAGCTCGCTGTGCATGCCCTATCCCTACGTCGAAGAGGAGCATGCGGTGCGGCGGCCTATACGGACCACCTCCTCCAGCCAGGATAGACCTCAACGTCGTGAGGGAGCGAGTTTTGCTCCTCGTAAGAACCCCCCATGGGGGCCTCACGGAGGTTGCTGCTCTCCTTCGGGTCCGCCGCACGCTCGAAGGCGTGTCCTCCTCGAACATAGTCAGTCGCCTGCTCGTCTTGACGCGCCGCATTGAGCCGGCCGTACTGGTACGCTGAGTTGAAGGCAGCTCCTTCGCCGGTCCTCGAGGCCACCACATTGTCATTGGACCAGTGCGCCGTTGTGCCATGAGGGTCGATCTCACACGAGAAAGGAGAACGAGGACTGGACGCAACCGAGCTCTCGAAGCCCGCCCAGTCGGAGTCCGACGCAGCGTCCACGTTGTTGCCGGCGTGGGCGTGGTGCTGGGCGTCGCCCTCCTCGCCACTAGCAAGCCAACTGTGCAGCCGCTTCTCACGGTCCGCCATCTCACTAGGCGAACTCGCCCACGTCGTGACACTATCCTGCCGACTTGGTGGCTGTGTCTCATCGTCGAATGAGCAATCCCCTACAGGGCTAATGGACCCTGCGGATCGGTAGTCCTCGGAATTGTCGCTAGAGGTCAAGGGTCCACTGTACGCAGGATAGGGGCGCCAGCCGCAATGCGGGGTATCTCCGGGCCGAGCCGTGGGATACGCGGCTCGAAATTCATTGCGGCGCACGTGGACGTGGTCCTGCGACACCGACCCCGACGACGACGCGGACATATGGGCGGCTTGATACCGGCTTGGCAGGCTCGTCTCGCCCGTAGCGTGGCCTTGATTGTCGGAAGGTCGGTGGGTGGCCAGAGCAGCTGGACCCCCAGTGAGGCGCCAAGACATTTGAGGAGCGCCGTCATTACCTTCGTGGTCATAGTGCGCATGGATCCCACGCGCTGCATTGTCGTGGTGCGATGCTGCCATCCATTGGCCAGCATAAGGCTCGGTCTGGTGACAGACGCTCTGGCCGACACTAGTCTGAACGTCTGTGACGAGCTGGTTGCACGCCTGGAGACAAGCACCGGCGGTCTTCTGACTGGTCGTGGCTTGGAATTGGCGGTGCATAGCAGCAGCCTCATGACAGTGATAGGCGAGTCTCGGAGGAATCGCACCCCATGCCTGAATGCTTGTTGGAGGATACCGACTCTTGCGCGTGGCGGTGACGAGCTGACCAGGGACTGCCTCGTCACGCTCGATTGCCAGTAGGAGCGGACCTCGCGGCTGTGATCCGCTGTGAGCGGCGGGCGGAGATGGACGGCAAGACTTGACCGCGTCGAATACGTTCCGGTCAAAGCTGCGGACGAAGTCGTCGAGCTCATAAAGGTCGATGTTGGCGTTGTAGCTGATGTGGCCCAGGAACTCTCGCTCCATTGTATTGACCTCCTGGACGTCGTACATGCCCCTGCATACAATCGTCCAGCTTGCATTGGAGCAAGCCTCGTCACTGTTACTGGACGGACCCTTGCTGGCTACGAGAATAGCAGCCAGGAAAAGGCGGTGACCAGAAGTCCCGCACGCACCGGGCCATCGCTGCTTGAGTCGTTTTAGCAAAAAGAGCGCCTGATAGATGACGAGGAGGCAGATGCGAGTCCGGTGGATGGCATAGGCGACAAAGTAGGCCAGGCGAGGAGTGTTTTTCCCAAACGCGGCGTCTTCGTCGGCCTGCAGCATACGTCGCTGCTGTTCTTCTCGGTCGAGAGCGTGGTTCCAGTCCCAGGCCCAATCGATGGGCACGGAGAACGTTTCCATGATAAAATTCTCGCACAGTCGAGCAACTGCATGGAGGATTCGAGCCCCACAGAGAATGCCAACGAGGTCAGCCACCAGTCGCCCAAATGAGCAAGGCCCAGGAACGCCTATTACCTGGAAAGCAAGTTCGCCTTAGCGGGGATTCGCGTCATGTACCCACCACTATTGATGTGTAGACGTTTTTCAGGACCTTGGAGCGTGGCGAGACGCCCGAAAGCTCTTGGCACGCTTGGAGGGTCGTATGCCGCACATGGCTCGGGCAGCGGTGTTTGCTTCGCGTGCGTCGCGGCGGAATCCACGATTATCCAGTCGGACTGTTCGTGATGCTGCTGAGGTTGGTGTGGCGGTATTGGTTGAGCGTGGACATGGCCAGCGACTACCTCCAGAGTATCTTCTGGGAGTGATGGCTTGGGTAAGTGTGAGACTTGGGCACAAGGGCGGACTTGCGCATGATTGAAGTGGATCCATGATGGAGGGGCGCGTACAGCCATGGCCGGCATGTGCTTCGGAGGGGCAAGGTAAGGACTGATTTTCTGCGCAACGCGACAGAGTGGTGGAGCTTAAGGATAGAAGCCAAGGTGATGTGTCAAGACGAAGCGATCTGGGGGACTTGAGATGCTGGCGATGAACCGCCTCGATCAGCAGGGAGACAATCATATATGCGTGAACAGGGTGGCGCCATGCCTCGGCCTGTCAACCCCAAATCGGCGAAGGTCGCGCGAGGTGGGGCACGCTTGAGACCGGACTCGCTGGAATGACGCCCGATGGTGATAGCATACATGCTTTCAGGCATCGTCGACCAAAGCCGGAAGAGCGTCGTCTAGCGAATTGGCAATTTAACAACAATGAGAGGTGGCAGCCCAAGACCGCAATCAGCAGAGACTTGGCAATGAGGCAGCTTCCTCAGGCCGCATCATTTGATGGTGCGGCTCGGTGGTTTGGTGGCGGTCATAAGCGTAGCTCAGGAGAGGTTGGTCCGAGCGATGTCGTCGGGCGGCTCCTCATTACGGGTGGACCCTCGAGTGCGCGCGTCGACGACTAGAGTGCCTCCCTACCTGCTGCTGTCCACGTTACGGAAAGCGGTGTCGAAATCTCGCGGTCCATCCGTAAAAGTGCCACATTCGTCTGCTCCATTCAAATCATACTGGAGAGGGACATGGCGAGTGGCAGGGCACTTGGTATGGGGCGACGGGTGGTGTGATCTCGTGAGGCATGAACGTCAAAGGAAAAAAAGCTTAGTCCAACCCTAGGCAAATGCTGACGGTGCGCGCTAGCGCGAACTCGAGGGACTTGCCATCCAGGAGGGGTGAGTGTGATTGGCTTTGGCGTGATAATCGTCTGGCTGCCCAAAGTCCAGCCCCAACTCGAGAGGATAGCTCCAAGGGAGAAATGGAGAAGGAGGAACGTGGGGGCAAAGGCGGAAGTGCACCGTTTGCTGTAAATCGCCACGCTGGTGCCAGGATGCACCAATTCGCTACCCCGGTGCCAGACCGCGGTGTCAGAATGCACCGGCTCACCACCCCGGTGCCAGGCGGCGGTGCCAGACCACGGTGCCAGAATGCACCAAGTCACCACGCTGGTGCCAGAGTGCCCCTTTGGCGCACCAGGGCCCCTTTCGGCGTAAATCAAGTGGACGGAGAGCCGGGCGCCGTGTGCCGCACTTACTTTGGCTGCGCTCGGAGGAGCAGTCTCCCACGCGCTCGCTCTGAGTCCGACTAATTGGATTTACCTCTGAACGCGCGATGCCGCCCGCGACCTTACTCACTGTGAATCCGCAATCTTGCCGGGCGGCATTGGGACGGCGAATGAAAGGCGAGTGGCCTGGCTGACACCGGCGCGGTGTCGCTGACCTCGTCGTTTTCTGCCAGTGCTCGTCGACACCGGCGCGGAGTCCTCGAGGCCAGAGTGAGGTGCAGACGTGACAAACTTGCGGACGTGACTACTGTACCTTACCTTGGGTGTGAGGCGCTCCATTGTGACCAGCACGGTGTCTTGACCTCATCGCCATCTTTCCACAGAGGCGGGTTTGGCTGTCCGATTTTACTCTGGGGTCAAGGACCCTACTTTTTCATTCAAGTGCGGCTCGCTTTGATGAGCGTAGGATTTGTCATGTACCATTTTGTGTAGGCGGTGAAGGCCAAGAGCGCGCGACTGTCGGATGGTTATTGCCGTTGGCCGATATCGAACCGTCAGCGCCGAGTTACGGTCCAATGGCTGACGAGCATATTGTGAGCTCTCGGCGAGCCGCAGTTGGAGTGGGTGAAGGGCTTGAAGCATTGAAGCGCCAAAGCAGAGTTCAGAGTCGACCACACCCACTGCCCGCTCACCACCTGGCAGCGCGACTGGGGGCGCGCACCGGGGTGGCTCGAGCACACTGACCTAGTGCCTGTGACTTTGTTGGCTGAGCACCTGGGCAGTGTGCTCGGCGGTGAGCGCGGTGCTGTGTTGCTTTGAGACCGGGCTCCACTGCTCTGACGCCGTGATACTGCGTGTGTGTGTGTGTGTGACTTTGGCTGTTGATGTTACTCGGGTGCCCTGGGTGCTTGTGCTCTGCGCTCTGCTGTGCTGTCACTCGTCGCGGCCCGTATCGCGGATCCACGACGCGAAGAACAGGAACAGGCGCAGGTAGCGATGAGCTTTCGAGTGGCGTCGAGCTTCTACAAAGCGGAGACGGAATGGGAATGTGCTTGATCAAAGCGGATGGCGGGCGGGCGGTGCGGGTCGAAGCTAGGCGAGCCGTGCCGCAATCGTATCGCGTTGTGCCTGACCAAGGCAGCTCCATCTTGGCTGCTAGACCTACAAGACGCAGTCGGATCTCCGAAGTACCTTTGTTCGTGAGTTGGACCTGTCCCGCAAAAGCCTTCCCCCTCCGACGCAACGCGAGCAGTGCCTTGACAGAAGAAGTTAGCCGGCTCTCCCCCTGGGAACCACCAGGTCACACCTCAGGGGTGGATTGGTGTTGCCAGGCCGGACGCTTCAACGATGTATCCTCCTGTCTCGTTGGTGAGTGGGTGGTAGATCATTGATCGTTTGTACTTGGTGCGTGTCGGTGGTCGCCCCGCGCACCCCTGTTGCTGCCCCCTGCCCGGTCCTTCCTAGCCCGCACTGTCTCGCGCCGCCCTGCCACCGCCACGCGTACTCTGAGTGAACGAGGCTGCGCTGGTGCCGGGGTGCTGGTGCTGCGCGTGGTGCGGTGCAGTGCCCGCGACTGACTGACTGGCTGGCTGGCTGGCTGGCGGGCAGACGCGGACAGACCTTCCCTTTCCATCTCCTTCGGCCCCCTGGCCCTGGCCTGGCCTAGCCTAGCCTGGGGAGCCTGAGCCTAGCCTTGCCTCTGCCCGCCAGCCAGCCAGCCAGCCGTGTGTTCACGACTCCTCTCGACTCGCGACCATATTCATCCATATCCCCTCAACATCCGCCAGTCATCCTCGACTGTAACGACTAATTGTCACGACCCTACGACCTAGACGACTTGATTTCTCTACCCCCTTCAACCCCGTAACCTAGATTCAAAATGGAAGGTGAGAAGCCGACGTAGAAACAACGACGAGCCTCGCAGCCTCAACCTCAACCGGGCGCGACTATATGCTCGCCATACCAGATGGTCAAGGATGATTCAACAGGCGATACTGACACACCTATCCTCCCCTTGCTATCCCACACCCGGCGTGCGCAGACGAAGTCGCTGCCGTGAGTCTCTCTCTTACAGATTGAAACCGCCTCCATGGCCTCCACCGGCCGACTTCCCAGCATCAACGATGATGTCGCTGTTCAACTCAACTGACCTCTTTGACCCTCTACCTCTTCCCACATCCGCCGATGATAGCTCGTTGTCGACAACGGCTCCGGCATGTGCAAGGGTGAGCAATACTTGCTTTCCGACGGCTGTCTGTCCCGTCCAGCTCCCACTGACCATCCCTTGCGTCTCTCTCGCGCCTCGCTCCACCCACAGCCGGTTTCGCCGGTGATGACGCACCCCGAGCCGTCTTCCCGTGAGTACACATGTCTCGACCTGCGGCAAACGATCCAGCAACACAGATCGCTTACCCCGCTCTTTCGCCTGCGCCTCCCATCAGCTCCATCGTCGGTCGCCCTCGCCACCAGGGTGTCATGGTGGGCATGGGCCAGAAGGTAAGTCGCTCTCCGAACGAGCTAGCACAATTGCCCTCTCACTGGCTTGCTCACTCGACGATCCGCCTCCAACTTTCACCCGCCACCGCACACCACAGGACTCGTACGTCGGTGACGAGGCCCAGTCGAAGCGTGGTATCTTGACCCTCAAGTACCCCATCGAGCACGGTATCGTTACCAACTGGGACGACATGGAGAAGATCTGGCACCACACCTTCTACAACGAGCTCCGCGTTGCCCCCGAGGAGCACCCCGTCCTCCTCACCGAGGCTCCCCTCAACCCCAAGGCCAACCGTGAGAAGATGACCCAGATCATGTTCGAGACCTTCAACACTCCCGCCTTCTACGTCGCCATCCAGGCCGTTCTTTCCCTCTACGCTTCCGGCCGAACGACTGGTATCGTTCTCGACTCTGGTGACGGTGTCACCCACACCGTCCCCATCTACGAGGGTTACTCGCTCCCGCACGCCATTCTCCGTCTTGACCTCGCCGGCCGTGACTTGACCGAGCACTTGGTCAAGATTCTCATGGAGCGCGGCTACCCCTTCACGACCACCGCCGAGCGCGAAATTGTCCGTGACATCAAGGAGAAGCTCTGCTACGTCGCCCTCGACTTCGAGCAGGAGATGCAGACTGCCAGCCAGTCGTCGGCCCTCGAGAAGAGCTACGAGCTTCCCGACGGTCAGGTCATCACCATTGGCAACGAGCGCTTCCGCGCCCCCGAGGCCCTCTTCCAGCCATCCTTCCTCGGCCTCGAAGCCAGCGGTATTCACGAGACTACCTACAACTCCATCATGAAGTGTGACCTCGACATCCGAAAGGACCTCTACGGTAACATTGTCATGTCTGGTGGTACCACCATGTACGCCGGTATCTCTGACCGTATGCAGAAGGAGATCACCGCCCTTGCCCCCAGCTCGATGAAGATCAAGATTGTTGCACCACCGGAGAGGAAGTACAGTGTCTGGATCGGTGGATCTATCCTTGCCTCGCTGTCCACCTTCCAGCAAATGTGGATCTCGAAGCAGGAGTACGACGAGTCGTGAGTACTATTGACGCTGCTTGCTTCCCAGAAGCCCAATTGCCTGCAGAGCCCCATACTGACAATGCTTGCATTACGTCCATTTCTCCCACACCTCTCCAGGGGCCCATCGCTCGTTCACCGCAAGTGCTTCTAAGTCACTCGACTTTTCGAGTATCCGCTGGCCGGAATCCTTGCTCACCAAGGAACAGGTCCGCTCCCGACGCTGCGCTGCCCGGTGTTGGAAGCGTGGTTGCCGTCGGGTCGGGATCGGCAACAAACTTGCAGGACGTGAGAGACGCAGGGAGGTGTTGATGTGACAAGTCAGGAAATGCCTCGTATGCAGAGTCTGCTGATGTTCAGACGGCTTGTTTCTCAAGTTTTGAGCCAATCAATCAAATCGTTTGTGGAGAGAGAAAAAAGGTGTGCGCCGAGCCGTAAAATTGTGTGGGAGAGCTGGATCACGGTATGGGGATGATGTGCGGCAGGGCAGCATGTGAAGCTCACTAGGAACTGGGGAGTCTCAGCTACCTTCCCGCTGGCCTTGGCAACGTCTCGCAGTCCATGGACGCGCTCTCACACACTGACGGATGTTCCATGCATTCATTGAATCCAAATCAAGAATCACCGCCCATTTCACCTCCTACCATACGAAGCGGAGCCATGTAAACAGAGACAAGACGGCTGCAACCACGACCTCAACCCTGCACCTGAGCTCCCTCTCCCTCTTCCCTCTTCTTGAGCTCGAGCTTCTTGCCATTGGTGACGCGTGCCCATACGTCGTATACGTCCTCGACGATGGTCTCGACGTGGCTGGTAGCGTCAGGGCTGCGCGTGACAAAGATGCCGTCTTCCTTGCCCGAGTCGGTGGGCTCATAGAGGGACGAAACGGAGACGAACTTTTCGGAAATGGGTCCGAGGAGGTCCATGGCGGGACGGAGCTCGAGCTCGGGCTTGTCCGTCTCGACGATGGTGGAGACGATTGCGAGGTGCATGTCGCGGGGGAGGACATTGTGGTTGGAGGAGAGGGCGGCAATGTAGATGTCGTGCTTGCGGCCGACTTGGTTCTGCGGGATGATGAGCTGGACACTGTCGGCATTGTCGGTGTTGGGAATGGGGTGCTTGAGGAGGCAGATTGCGCGGACAATCTTGGCCGTCTCGCGGGCCTTGTCCTTGCCGTTGACGGGCTGCTGGAAGTAGGTTGGGTCACCGATGAGTGCGTCGGCCTTGACCGTCTCGTCGCCGGAGCGGACACCGACAAACTTGCCCGACTCGTCGGTGACGATTTCGTCGATCTGCTTGTCGAGCATGTAGGTACCACCGTAGATGGCCGAGAGACGGGCGAAGCCCTGGGGCAGCTCGCCCAAGCCATAGAGGGGGTAGATGTAGGGGGACTTGCCGTAGCGGGCGACGGACGAGGTGTAGAGGATGATCCGGTCGTAGGTCTCGCGGGCGGGGCGGGTCATGTAAGAGTCGTCGAGGTGGAGGGCCATTGCGTGTCCGATGAAGTCGCGTGTGCCGGGCTCGAGGCTAAAGTAGTCGAAGATCTTGGTCATGGGCATCGAGTCGAGGTCGAGTCCCTGGTGTGTGGTGGGGTCGTCGTCCTTCCAATTCTGGATGAACTCAAAGAACTTCTTTGCGCGCCTCTTCTCAAAGAGGCCCATGAGCTGGGAGCGGACAGCCTCCATCTCGGTAGCGGGGACCTTTGCGATGCGGGCATCCCTGTATACGTAGGAGGCTGCAATCTGCTTGAACTCGAGGTAGCGAGTAACATCGGTGTGGACGAGCATCTTTGTGAGCTCTCCGTTGGCCATGAGGAACTTTGGGATGAGGTCGACGGCATAGTCGCGGTCGCGGCCGATGTCAGTGGGGACGGCTTGGCCGGGGCGGAACTTCTCCCAGAGCTGGGTGAGGTTGAGCGATGCGCCTTCTCCACCGTAGCTGCGGAGGGGGGGGGGGGGGAGCGGCGGCGGGCGAGGCGGCGGGTAGGATGATTCGGTTGTCAATCCAGGCATCGTTGAGGTGAAGGGGCGTTGCGGGCGAGTTGGAATGGGACTCACTATTGATTCCTGTCCATGTGGAGAACCTTTTTGCCGTCGACGGACAAGAGTGCGGAGAGGACGCACTCGGTCACGCCGGTCCTGCGAAAGGGGTGGGATTGGTGGAAAGGTCGATGTTCAGCGTCTGTATGGACTTGACCGGTGAATTGGAAATGTTGCCGAAGCTACTAACCCGAGAATAATGACGTCGTAGTGCTCATCCATGGTGCGTGTCTGTGGGTAGTAGGTGGCTGTGGTATGGGTCAAAGTGGGTTGTGGTCAGCTGGGTGATTCAAGGCTGTACAAAAGTTCCTGTCCATGCCACCGAGGCTTGCTCACCTTTAGTCTTTGGGGTCTGAGTCTATGGTGGTCAAAACGGAGAAGGCACAAAGTCCAATGATGCCTGGAGAAGTGCATTCATTCTGTGTGGTGGAGCCTCGGCCACTGGAATGAGGCCGTCAGTCAGTCGGTCAGTCGGTCAGTCTGTCTGTTCGTGTGCCTGCCTGCCTGCCTGCCTGCCTGCCTGCCTGCCTGTCAGTCCAGTCCAGTCTCTGTCTCTGGCCTCGTGCTGGCTGACGACGCTCAGGCTCAGGGGCCGCGGGACGACACGAGCAGAGTGGAGCGGGGGCGGGAGGCGCGCAACACACGCAACGCAACACTGTTACGCTCAGCGGACAACAATCTAGAAGCGCACCTCAGGCAGCAACGCACACTTGAACACGGCTTGCTGAGACGCAACAGAGACAGAGAGAGAGAGAGGCGCGTGTTGGTTGGGCGGAGCACACTTTGAACAGGCCGCCTTGGTCAAATTCACAGCTCACTTCCGCCTTTATCTCGGCCTCCTCTCCCATTTTACAGACATCGGACGCAGTTGCTCACCTCCACCAATTCACCCGTGGTGCTCTTGGACAGATAGGCCGGCCAACGAGAGAGAAGGCGACTTCACGGTGGCCGCGCCCCGCGTCTCCCTTTCACTTCTCACTTCACTCCCCGACGCGTCGTTTCAGAGAGTGAATAGACGCGTCCTAATCGAGTACCACCATCCGCAATGGGATGCAGCATTTGCATCGACAATTTCCTCGACGACAGCCCAGACAATCGCCCCGCCTGCCTTCCATGTGGCCACGTCTTCCACGTACACTGCGCAAAGCGCTGGCTGGATGAATGCGCCAATCGTCCCGCCGAGCGTCGCGGCTGCCCCATGTGCAAGCATGCCGCCGCCACGGCCGACCTCATCACCCTCTGGCCGTCCGACCTGGACGACCTCGATCGCCTCCTCGCCCAAAGGAATGATCCAGAGTCGCGCTGGACTGCCGAGCTCCAAGGCGTCGACATGAACGAGGAAGAAGCCACAGAGCTTCTCGACAACCTCATCGACTTTGACCAGGCCATTCAGTCCTACGTCATGGCCGTCTTGGGCGTACGCATCGTGGCCACGCGCAAGGCTGGGCAGAAGGCCAAGAAGCTCATCAAGAGCACCGCCCTCGATGCCGAGGTACAAGAAGACCTCGCCACTGCCCTGGACAGCCTCCAGCAGGTCCTCGAATCCCTCTCCCGCCAACGAGACAAGATCGATCAACGCTACGCCTCCCTCAAGCGTCAGCAGCACCGCTTCAGTGAGGAAAAGGTGCGCCTGCGCGACCGCAGCCAGCAGCTCAAGGAGCTCGAGGCAGCCCTCGAGCAGCGAGAAAAAGCCATCGAATCTCGCGCAGAAGACGTCGCCAAGCTCAAGACTCAAGTCGTTGCCGAAAAGGCAGACCTCGAGCACGAGCAGCGCGAGGCCAAGGCGGCTGTGCAGCTCGCGCACCAAGAGGTAGCTGACAGCCACGCTGCCGTGACCAGAGCACGCATCGAGGCCAGCCAGACGGTAGCAGCCATGCAGCTTGAGCTGGACCGCAGGACAAGAGAGGCCGACGACCGCGTTGCAGAGGCAGAGAATAGGCAGAGGGACGCAGAGGTAGAGCGGGACGCAACACGGGCCAAGAGCAACCTCCTCGCAGACCAGATGAGGGACCTGCAGAGGCTCAACAAAGAGGTCAGGGCAGCCCGCGCCGGCGACAAGACGAGGCGACAAAAGGAAAGAGAAGACAGCGCCAAGGAGCTCGCCGACCTCAAGAAGCGTCTTGCTCGCGCAGAAGGCAAGTTGGCAGCTGTAGCGTCTGCGTCTGCGTCTGCATCGACGTCAACGCCTGCGCCTGCATCGTCACCGTACCATGCAGGGTCCCTGACGGCCAGCCGGAGCAGTACCGCTGCTGTCAGTCCAAGCCCCACTCGCATCAAGGCGGCTGAACAGGCAAGGTACGCTTCAGCCATGGACACCGACGGCAACAAGGGCGACGGTAGTCTCCCTTCTTTTGGCAGCATCGGGCGGCGGAAACGCTCCGATTCCCTCGCTTCGACGAGCACGACGACGGATGCTGATGACAGTCAGAGCACAAGCTTCAACCAGAGCCAAAGTCTGTCCCTGCTAGTGGAACCGCCCGCTGCATTGGGCAGAGCCGCCAAGAGGAGTGGGCGAGCTAGCGCCGGATATCACGATGACCCAGACCAGTGGCATGGCCTGGCAGGCGACTCGGACGGATCAGAGGATTTTCCCATGCCTGGCCTGCCCGCGTCGCGGTTCCGGCGTACGCATAGTGGTGTCATTGGTGGTGGTGGTGCCGCCCTGGGCTCTCCAACTAGGAAAAGCCCGACGAAACTGCCAGTCAAGGCCAGAGAAGGCGACGGGTGGGACGACGACGACGTGATGATGCCTGGGCTGGGTGGCAGCAGCGCGGCCAAGACACGGGGAAAGACAATAGGAGATAGCCGGCTCAAATTGACCGAGGCGAAGCTCAATAGACCGTATGGAGTCGTCGTGGGGCCGAAACAAAGGGCCAAGGGAGGTTGGTGATGCAGCTTTCGCCGGCAGCAGGGATATAGAGGAGAGCGCAGTATGCAAGTATACCGTAGTCGCACCATAGCAGCACCAGCATTGTCATTGTACATTATGAGCAAAAGTATGTAATTCACTTTGTGATTCCGAGAGTTTATCTTGCGTGACCAAAATCGGTGAATTGTGATGCGCTTTCGTCGGCAACTTGATGTCCTCGAACAGGAACAAACGTCGGCCACCCGCCCGCCGCGCATTGCCTGCACTGCACTGCACGTCCCACTGCACTTTGTACTTACGCGCTGCCGGCGGGAAGAAGCCAAGGCCCGCCTTTTGCGGCCTCTCCGGTTGCTTGCTTGCTTGCTTGCTTGCTTGCTTGCCTACGTACCCGCTTCCGCTACTTTGTTCCACCTAAACCTCACTCCGCATTGCTCCTTGTCCTCGGCGCTTCTCGTTCCCATCCTTCATCATCGCCGCGCTGCATTGCATCACCGCGATGCTTCGACCGCCGCGTCTCCCTCGGCGTTGGCCATTGGATCCCCTACCGGGCGCAGTCCAGGCTTGTACCAGCTGCCAGCCGCCAACGTCGCGACAACGCTACCACACTACATCGCGAGTTCAGCAAGCACAATGCCGGCATACTAATGGGAGTGGGCTCGCACCTACGGCTTTCAGGACGCTGGTGAGGGCTCCTGCGGCACATCAACCACCGCTAATAACTCAGCGCCAACTACGGACTTCTGCCTCGAGTCGCTCAGCAGCGCCTGACCGGCCTGACTCCGATGACGAGCCAGTCGCCGCCAGGATTCGGGCGCTCATGCGGTCCTCGGCGCAGCCAGTAGCAATCGTTACGACGTTCCTTTCCCCTCCCTCCGAGGCCGAGGCGAGCGGCACCTCCCCATCGTCAGAGTCCCTCCTCGTGCACGGCGCAACCCTTTCCTCTTTCACGACCGTCTCCCTCGACCCGCCCCTCGTAGCCTTCTCACTGAAGATGCCCAGCCGCCTCGCTAGCGCCTTGCTTCCCGAAGGGCGCGCGTCCGCCAATTCAGACCGCAACCCACACTTCATCATCAATGTCCTCTCGTCGGTGCAGGGCGGCGTAGCCGCGTCATTCGCGCAGCCGGGTATGCCCTCCTTCGACTTGGCGGAGCATCCTTCCCTCGCTGAGGCTGATGCACAGACACAGACGAGGAGTGCCGCTCCTTCCGAGGGGAATAGCAACGAGGAAGACGTGCATCCCCTCGCGAGGGAGGATCTCCTCCTTTCGCGGTATGCCTACGCGCTGCCGGCGCCGGCGTCTACGGCCGCGGCAGAGGCGGGAGCACCCAGCTTCCCCTCGGCAGTGCCGATTCTGAGTTCTTCCTTGGGGGCACTTGCCTGCTCGATACATGCTAGTCTCGACTTGGGCTCACTCGGCTCGGGCTCGGAGGGGGACACGGCGCTCACAGAGAGCAGAGGGGGAGAGAAGCCCGCAGGGAGCAGACTCTTCATTGCGCGCGTGCACGCCGTTGAGAACCTGCGTGGGGTGGACGTTGGGGAGGCGGATATCACGAGCAAGGGCGAGACACCGCAGTCGGCAGCGGCGGCGGAGGCGGAAAGTCTTCCTCTGCTGTATTGGAGGCAGAAGTTCACTACTGTCAGCGGCGATGGCGGACGCCGTGGGGATGGGCAGCGGTAGAGCTTCGACGGGCAATACAGCATCTAGCACTCAAGCAGTCACAACCGAGCCCTTGCGAACCTCGATGCCTGCCCTTTCGAGCGTCCAGCCCGTCTGAGCTGAGCTTGAACGAAGGCTATACGCTTTCCTGCAGCTCGAGGTCGTCACGCACAGCGAAACCGCTCATATGGGGATGTTCGGCGAGTTTCAAAAAGTCGACGTAGGTATACTACCGCCACTCTCCTCCCATTTCGCCCTGTCCCTTTCCAGCCAAAGCCATCAGCGGCGTACTGCGCTGCGCTCCTCCTGCAAAGA
This sequence comes from Quambalaria eucalypti, assembly GCA_004016185.1. Lineage (NCBI taxonomy): Eukaryota > Fungi > Basidiomycota > Exobasidiomycetes > Microstromatales > Quambalariaceae > Quambalaria > Quambalaria eucalypti. Next base: position 91,324 of record RRYC01000060.1, read on the forward strand.
CTGACCGCCTTGACGGACGCAAGTTGCTTCGCCCTGATCGGAGCGAGTTTGTCCTCACTTCCGCTCTGCTCTGCTCCGACTCGTGCGTGTCCCGCACTTTCACTGGGCCCTCTTTCCTGTGTTCGCGTTCAACGCCATTTATTACTTAACGATCCAATAGCGAGCCAGCCACCTTGCGCGAGTCGGACATTACTTACTCGGTGTTGGCGTTCTCATCGCCTCCCCCCTCAGTCAGGCCCCGCACGAACCGCACAGAGGCACGCGGTTGTTGATTGACAATGATCATGAAATGGGGAGGGGGAGAGGGGGTGGCAATGCGAATGAAGTGAAGTCGAGGAGCCGGAAGAGTAAACAATTGGCGCCCGGCGAGATTCAGGCTGCCCTTTTGGTGCCCCTAGGTACTCGTTGCCAGCAATCGCTCCCCTTTGTCCCATGATGGGCACAGCGTAAAGAACTGCATATAAAGTATTCACTGAAACTGATGAGCAGCCATGTCCCCCGTGCCCCTGTCTCCGCGCTCCCACCAGTCACCTCTCATCTTTATCTTGTCGCTGTACCTACCAGTGAACTCGCTCGCAATCTCACCACCACCACCAACACTGCTCCCACCATGCAACTCACCCTGACAGTCAGCGTCGTCGCCTTGGCCTTGCTGGGCACTACCATCGCCACGCCCACTCCCGCCGAAGAGAAAGCTCGTTCTCCTCAGCCTGGAACTGGAAAGGTTGGACTTGGTGAGTACGCACGCTCTCCTCTGCACCCGAAGCTGAGGATTACAACGAAGGAAGCGCTGATCCGTCGGACACTTGCATCCTCCGGCTTTAATTAACGCTTTGCCAACCTAGACCAGTGGGGTCAGGACTGCGCCCTGGAGCCTTTGGGGGCTAACTGCCCTCCCTTCCACCCGCACCACCATCGAGACGAAGTTGGTTCTCCCAGTAAGAACTACCCTCGAGAGCGTGAGTAATGTGCTTCGCTGCATACATCTAGCAGCAGCAGCAGGCTGGACTGAGTCAGTACTTACTGATGCCCGCGACGTTGACATGTATGCCGCACCAACCAACAGCTTTGGAGCCCAGCGGTGAGTCTTCACGATGCCTTGACGCACCCCCATCGCCGCACTGACAGCTTGCTTCTGCGTTCCCTACCCCTTCTCAACAGAGTACTGCACCACGCACCCTCATACTCCTGGCTGCCCAGGCAATCACGAGCGAAGCGTCGAGGCTAGAGAGACCGATGCTGGTGAGTAAGTGATATAACTTCGTTTCACACTTACTGTCTGATAGGCGAGTGATCCTGACACCATGAGCACATCCCCTCATTGTCCACGCAGCCTCCGGTGAGATCAAGAAGCGCGCCGTCCCTTTCGGCCAGCCTGACCAGGAGTGAGGTCCAACGAGCCGCTAAACGAGGCGTGCGCCCAACTCCAATCCTGATCGGGTTCGAAGAGCTCTTCGCCGTCGCTAGCATCGAGTCGTTCCCGCAGCAAGTTTGAGTCCTTGACCATCTGCCTCTGGCCACGGCTCTTATTGGTGGCCCGCCACAGATTTTGCAGAAACAGATCCCGACCCTGAATTTCAAGTGACATCTTCCGAATGATGTGTGAGGCATGAGACGGGCATGCATTGTATAGAGAGGTGTGATGGATGCTTCGAATCTATGATACACGGCTATGCAAGGTCTACTTATCTCCTTCGACATTCACTCAAAGCTCCACACCTGAATACGCTCCCGTTCGCGGCGCTGCCGCGTCTCGTCGAATGGTACAGCCACAGAGCCCCTCTCTGTGGTCCGCCGGTCGCCTATCCTGCCCCTGCTTGATGGTGTCGGGTTTATCCCGCGAGCGCCTCGTTCCTGTGGGTTCAAGCGCCCTTCGTCTTCCACGGCGCCCCCAATGTCGGTATCATGCCCCTCAGTGACCGAGAATACACGATCAAATGTTGCGGAAACCCATTTGACGATTCCGGGTCGATTCACCCTACCCGGACCTTCCGAAGCACTTGCCATTGCTTCTTTTTCCAGGCGCTGGAGGAGGTCATGTAGCGTTGGGATGCGGGTCAGCAAGCTACCTGCGCCTGCATTTGTTGTGAAGTGCGACTGAGAGGCCTGGACGCTCGTCGGCATGCGGAGAGTGGCAACGTGCCCCATGCGGGTGGATTGCGGCCCGTCTTCGACAAGCTTTTCACCCAGCGTCCAAACCATGACAGTCCCATCGCTTCCTCCGCTGACGCAACGTCCATCCTCCAGATAGACGCTCAAGACGCTACCCGAGTGGCCGTGAAGCGTGTTACGATGGACGAGAGACAAGGGCGCATTCGCACCGAGTTGCTGCTCTGTGATGTCTGAAACGCCGTTTGCCAAGCTCAGGGACGAACAGACTCCTTTGACCTCGAAAACTTGGAGGTGGTTTTGGTCTAGGCCCAAGACGATGTTCGCGAGACCGTCGTAGCTGATGCTGATGACTGGGTTATGCGTGCTTGAGAGCATCGCATCGAAACTTTGCTGAGGTTGTTCCGCGAAGATGGAACGAGGCATAGTCACAGATGAGGCTGGATACCCGCTCGCAGCATGAATACCTTCCAATGCGGCCAAGTCGAGGTCGGAAGGGACCGACCCGGACCGTGTGCGCCCGTGTCCCCGTTCTCGCGCTGCGTAGCCGCGACCAGGAAAGGACGATGCTGATCTCCAGCCGGCGGGAGCTCCGGCCGTCACGTAGCGGCTGAATGCTTGGTGTAAATCTGGGTATATGCCGTCCCTCTTGCCTCGCATGCTCAGTGTCACTTCTTGAAGCGATACGGTCCAATTGTTGGGATAGGAAGGCGTCGAATATGCGATGCCCAGTCGAAAGACGAACACACTCTCGTCGTCTGCTTGGCTCTCTTCGGTGGGGAATTGAGAAGTGCTTGAGCCGAACTTTGAGCGTGTTGCGCGCGCCTGCTTGAGATCAGCAAACGTCGAACGAAAGGAGTTGGTGGCGTTGTCGGCGCTGTATCTCTTTCGCTTTCCAAGGTGCGGAGGTGCCCTGCTGCGCAAGATAGGTATCGGACGCAGTGTCATGGTAGCAGGCCAGTGTGAGGATGCGCTGCGCATCTGCCGAAGCAATTTCGGACTTCTTGATTGTCCTGCCTGCGGTAGCGCGTAAAGCGATATCAAGAAGTCCGAAGAGCATGTCGCCAGAAGAGGGCGGTGAAACGAGGAGAGGACGATCGGACTCTTGTGGCTTGCGGTTGATTTGGAATCGTAGAAGACGATCTCCTGCACGTCTCTTGCTGAGCTGATAGAGTCGCTCGCGGAAATCTGAAAGATGGCCCAGTCGCCGCTTGAGTATGCAACGAACAAGTCAAGGGAAGACTCAGATGCAGCGCTTGCTTGATCCACCCGTATATCTGTTACCGTGATCGCGCCTTGGCTCGAGCCCGATCGATGTTCCCGCAGCGCCGTCGAATAGATCTGAAGCAGGGGCTTACGCCGAGCGAGATCAGCTTCGGACAATGACGACCTGCCCTCAGTGTCTCGAGCGAATGGGTCTGCATACACCGAGACAGGCGGATACTGCACGCCATCGTCATGACCAGCGTCCACTTTGCGTGTCGCAGTGAAGATGAGGTTCCGGCCATATTGCACCAAGGTATCCGCTCGATGCGGATTGCAGGTCGAGCAGCAATATAGGGATGAAGGCGTCTCTTGCGCTATTGAGTTTGTCATAGGATCTTGATCCAGATGGTCATCGCTCCTTGGTTGGTTCGGGGGCGGTGTATGTAGTTGAGATGGCAGAGCGTCTTGACCCAAGAGCTCAGAAATGGTAAAGTGTCCGCTTCGCCAGTTCGAGCTGACGCGATAGAGGGCTTGCCAATCCAACCCGTCATTCCGAATACCGTCTTCTTCCAAGTCATTCCCGAATGAGGTATCCCCCAGATGATCCGAGTATACCAGAGCGGAGGTGTATGCCCGCTCAGAATGGCGAGAAGTTTCATCACTCGTGTAGAATCTATTGGGCAATCCACGTATCCGTCTGCTGGTAGTGTGGTGGGGAAGTAGGCCTACTTTCCGGTCCGAGGGAAGCAGAAGGTTCCTGAGATCAGATAGGGCGGGTATACGCGGCAAAGGTCCGCTATGTCCTGGAGGGAGAGAGTTCACAAAGTGCGACACGAAGAGACGTTTCCATAGCTGCTCAAGGGGAGAAGCATTCACGCGGATGCCGTCAGCATACAGGCTTCTAGAGCCCTAAAAAGAAGCCCTGCCAATACAAGGTACTCACTTGGGGATCTCGAGCCAGTCTGGCGAGCCTTTTGCCGACTTGCTGAAGTCTGACCAGCTCCCTCGGCCCGAGGTAGTTGAAGATCCGTACAATGACTTCGTCGGACAGCGAGGTGGCAAACGGTGATGTGACGCGGTGCTCGTCCGGAAGCTGCAGCCGAGGACGCTTTGTTGGTGGCGGCGAAACGGGAGCAAAGGGTTCGCCCATGATGTCGGGCTGCTGGCGTCACCGCCCCCCGTCTACGGATTTGGGGAGGTTGATTGAGCGGCGAGGGTGATGTTCGCGATAGTGGTAAGGAGCCAAGTGTACTGTGTGGTACATTAGCGCAGCTTCGCAGCAGCTCCGCCACTGGCGGAAGTGGAGCAAGCAACCTCTGCAGGCAAGATGGGCGGACGACGCGTCGAGGGCCTCCTTGCGGCCAAAGGCAACGCCACACGCTGAACGCTTCGGTGCCACTATGCACGTTCCGAGGTCCTGGTCAAGTGACACCTTTTCCCATGAATGCTAGCTGTGCAATGCACCTGTCCAAATCTCCAGACAGGATTCTCTACACAAGCATTCATTCGGAGTTGCGAAGCGAGGGACAAAGCGGGGCACTCGCACTCTCGCCGCGTGCTCAGTGGAGCGGTCCGTCCCGACGGGCAAAGAGGTCCGAGCGGCACCCGGTGGGACAATCACCCCCTTCGTATGGTCTGGGGTGACGAGATGGTCCCCAAACGACTGAAGGACGACGGATGTACTGGCAGCATACCGATGACCAATTCCGTCGCATGCCGCATAGGCGTTATCACAGCTTATTGCGAGCGGCTGCGACGCCCGCGACGAGGGAAGCGGCTGGATGTGGGACGCCCCCTGCGAGATGTGTCCATGGCGGGACTACACGGGCCGCAATCGTGCACTTTCGGACCGTGCTGTCGGCCGCTCAGCACAAGACGAGCGCTGAGGATCAGTCTCACCCACTGTTTCCACCTCCTTCCGAGCCGCACTGAGTGTATTCTGCTCTGATCGTAACCCAGTTGTTTGCGAATTCCTGGACGCCAGCCCTGGGTAGCCGCAACGACTCTCGCGAGACGCTTCCTCTCGATGCGATGACGCCCTTTTTCGCCTTCCTCGCATACTCTCAGAACATGCAGTCGGCCAGCAGCAGCTTCATGCCAAGACAGTCCAGTCGCTAGCGCCGCTCTGAAAAGCTGTGACGGTGGTCGGACTCCGTGTGCACGGCCGGACATGGACTAGCTCACGTCGAGTGGCCCCAGGAAAGAAGGAAGATCCTTCTCGCTTGCAACCTAACGAGGCGCCAAAACCCATCTCCCCCTTCAACTCGGGGTCCGGGAGCGTGATCATTAGAGTCGGCTGCCTCGACTTCCCTCTCTAGAAAGTGAGTTTGCACGGCCAGCGTCAAGGTTTACTGACTTCCTGGCTCAGGCCGTGCGCGAGCCTACGCGCTGTTGCCGCGTTGTAACGCCGGCGAGGCTACCTTGCCCCTCATCTGGGTCATTCCTTCTCGGGCACGGTACCACTGGATGTGTGAGCCACCGCGGCGGGTGGTGCGCGGGTTCCCACAGGGCGAACAAAGCGCCCCGGAGACGTGCCAGGAGGCTCTTCCCCTATCGCGTGCCGCCGCCGCCGCTTCCGCCGCCTGCTTCTCCTCCTAACCCTCCTTGCACGCCAGTCTCATCTATTCAGCCGTCTGCGAATGGGCACAGATTGGCTAATGATGCGGACGTCTCAAACCTACGCTCAGGAGCGGCCCCCTCGCGACGTCTCCCTTGACGCCCAACCCCCCTTGCCCTCTCGTGGGCGTCGTCTAAGTCAGCGCCTCATCGCGATCGATGTTCAAGCCACCGCTGGCGTGCTGCACCCGCAAAAGAGGAGACCCTCCGCACGCCACGGCTCTTGAATGCCAGAGTTTGCGGGACGAAAGCGGCACAATAAATCCACCGGAGGACAACGAGCTTCATTTCGCCTACTGCCTAGACGCAATCCGAGCCAGAGTACCGCGCGTCGCCGAGGACGTGGATCGGTCGCGAGCATCCTTTTTCAATCGACTAATCAAGAGCAAACGCGCGGTATGTTAGCCACATTTAAACCATCACATTGGGTGGGAGGATGCACCGCCCTCCTGACCACCTCAACTCAAGCGAAAGCGTCTCGGAGCGCGACCGCCCGAGGGCACTCGACCGCGAGGGGGGAACCAGAAGAGAGGGGCAAGGTAAGCTGAAGCCTAGGCAGTGGAGAGGGGTTGTGCGCCCAAAGGGCTCGTTAGGAGAGAGGCATACACGCCGTCCCGCGCTCCCAGGTCGCAGAAATTTCACTCTTGCACTATTGTTTCGCCATCACGACTTACTTTCTCCTAGCGCCCCCATGGGCAAAGTCCCCAAAGCGGGTCGTGGATTTCCTCGTGGGGTACAGCTGGACGCACCGCGCGGGCTGCACAGACTGGCACTGCCGTCTGGCATCCATTCTTTTGCCTTCGCCTCACCCCTGCACATGATACAATAGCCTCACCTTCATTTGCTTGGCCATTCCACGGTGCTGCTGGCGCTCCCGAGCTCGAACCCCTGGTGGTGCAAGCAACACTTGCCCAAGTCCCTCGCACCATATAAGGCAGACACAGGCCTTGCCCGACCTCTCCTCGCCCATCCAGTCCCATCATATCGTACGCCACGTACCACAACCCGGACCTGCTCATTCTACGCCAACCCGCGTCAGCGCCTGCCTCCAGCATAACATCACCGCTCACCGCTGCACACACTTCACGAGACTATGCTCACCAACTATCTGGACTCGTCTTCTGCAACATCTCCCCTCACCTCTGTTGCTTCATCTCCACTGCTCCAATCTCGCAACGCATCGAGTTCTTCGCAGGCCGAAGAACCCCCTACAGTCGCGTCATCCGCGCCCGTCTTTGAGAGCCGCCCGCCCTGCCACCCAGAATCTCCCCACTCTAGAGCCGCAACGGGCCTGACGCTTCCGAAAATGGAAGTAACAGCCGCAGCGGACCCCGGATTGGTCAGTCCGATCAGCAAAGTGGCCATGGTACCTACCAGCACTGAACTTCTCAGGTGAGTCAAGACGCAGTCGTCACCCGCAACACGTCAGTCTATATGGCGCTGCGACGATCGCGCAGTCTAGACGCACACAACAGCAATCTCACATCGTGCTGACAAGCAAAATTGATGACCTTGCCCCTCGATCGACTCGCTCGGTGACCTCACGGTGCGACGCAGCCTGTATGGCCCCAAGCCTGTCCGAGCGCAATTTGCGTGCGACTACTGCCGACAACGTAAAGCAAAAGTGAGTTGGTCTAGAGTCTGTTGCAGACCTGCGTGCTCCTAGCATTGACCAACACATTCGTTCGGCTCCTCTTCTACAGTGTTCCGGTACAGAGCCTTGCGATCGATGCGTCGCGAAAGACCGTCATTGCAGCTTCTCCACGGTGCACAATCAGCGCAAAGTGACACGCTCTCTCAGAGATCTACGGGCGGAGCGGGGTCCCGGCGCAGGTCGCAGCAGCGGCAGCCAAAGCCCTCCCTTCTCCGGAGGCTTGAAACTTTACGTCGACAGAATGCATCAGCGCAGCTGCAATGCCTCCACCTTTGGCAGCCGTAACCATTCACCTATGGCCGGTGACGATCACCGCCTTTCCACCGGCACTGTTCGTCGCGTAGCCTCGTCTCAAGGAATGTCCAACTATCCCCTCGAATGGCACCACCACATGGCCCCTCACAATGTGCCCTATTCACGTCGGGCCCCAATGAGCGCTACGCACGGCAGTCACCACTATCTCAATGGCCATGGTCATGGCCACGACCTCGGCGTCCCCGCCGGCGTCTTTTACAGCGCCCAGACCTCGCCTTCCTTTTCGCCCTATGCTGCGCAGGCGAATGGCCACTTCGAAGGCCCTCCTCCAGTCGGGCTCGGCATCGACTATCATCACGTATATGCCGAGCCTACGGCCGCTACCGCAACCGCGGCCGCGGCCGGGGTGTACGATGCAGGATCAGAGCAGCTGCAGCCCGCGGATGCTCAAGAGGATGGATACGGTGCTGCTCCCGCTGGATGGCGCTACGCTCCCGTACCACCGCCACCCGCGCCCCTGGGCTACGCTCACGGTGAGCAAGAGGCCCCTGGACATGAGTGGCCATCTGCGACATCGATGAGTCACGGAGACTCTGCGCAAGGAAGTGCTGATAGTCGGCAGTCCAGTTCGGCGGCATACACGCAAGCTCCACCGCCATCCGGGGAGACTTTTGGTCACCACGGCTTCAGCGAAGGCATTCACACTTTGCCTGCTTCCAAGTCAGGACCTCACGAGGGAGCTGAATTCCATGGCCGTGGCCAAAGTCCCATGCAGCACCCCACGGACCATAGCATGGGCTTCCAGCCACCAGATGCGCACGATGTGTAAGGACGCCATGAGTGCGCACGGTGGCGCATCCACCACGGGACAATTCAACGAGGAGGTGGCCTGGCTGGTCCGTCTCACCAGCTCCCGATACTGCCGATCTCTGCCCATTGCACACTTTCGGTGCTACAAGAAAGAACCCTCCTGGGACTCACGTGTACCTCGGCGGGAAAGAAGAAACACAGGCTCTGCCCGTCGCCTTGGCTTTTGACACCGCTCTTTTTGTTTCTCATTCAACGTGGGCGTCTTTGCTCTGCTCTTTATTGAATCTGTTCGCCGTGATCTTCTTCGGTTTTAGAAAGCCTGCTTGATTCGGAGGTCGTCTTTGGCCCGCGTCCCCTTGCTCTCCGGAGTCGTATCCACCCCATGTTGCAAGATGATGAATGGGGCTTCTTGAATCGTGGCTACTTAATGTCAATCGTTGGCTCCATTCTCTCTCCGAAAGATCCCACAAGCGAGGTGCATCGCCTCTCGCCTCTCTGCGACAGACGTCATTCTGACGCAAACGGTTCTCTCTCACACGGCTCTTGGCGCTTGACGCGCTCGAAGCTCTGCGACGCTGGGGCGGTGCTGCGCCAACGCGCACAAGCCAGCAGGAACCCAGCCTACCTTTAGCGTGGGCTTGGAAACCGTCCTTGCAACTTAAATCCCTTCCCTTTCTTCATCTATAGTCGGATCGTCGGTACAGCAACATCCTCTCCGACTTTTCTTGATCCCCTACATCTTCTCCTCCATCTTCCTCGTCTTTTCGATTCCCATCATACAACATGCCGTCGCAGCGGGCCATCCTCCTCGTCGCGGTGGTCGTTTTGGCCATTCTGGCACTGTCGGCCTTGCCGCAAGCCGAAGCATTCGGAGCAGGTAAGTTTCATCATTGGTCATCTAGTTGAGAGGGAATTTTTCACTGTGTGCCTAAAATCAAATCGTCTGATCTCCTTGCTTGCTACACTGCGGGGACTCACAGGGAATATCCCCTCTTATTCGGCAATGGAGGGCCGCGCTTTTAGGCATGGAGATCTCAGTGACGCGCTCGGTGGCCTCTACAAAAAAGCAGGCGGAGGAATGTCCATTTTGGGCCGGGCCAAATTCAGCAGCCTCGACATCAAGCGGGTCTACCTCGCCAATTTCCTCAGGGACTATAGCCAGGCCAATGACGTTGCCGGCCTCACCAAGCTCTCCAAGCAATCGATCCTTTCGATTGTGATGGTCCTCGCCTTCATGAACTTTGGTTACGCCACGGGCGAGTTCGAAGTGACCGAAGAGCGTCTCGGCGTCTACCGCTGCGAGGAACACATCGACAATCCCAAGGGCTACGTAGACGGAAAAGATGCTCGTGAAGTCGACCCACGCCTACGCGGGCCAGTCGACCCTCGCGAGCTCGAAATCGACCCCCGAACCGGGATGAAGAATTACATCGCCAACGAATCGGGAGGGTGGGCTACTAGCTCTGGCATGGTGCGGCAGGACATCATGCGCATGATCCAGCTTGGCAGAGAGGCTCGTAGCACGGGCTCCAAAGACACGCTGTACGAAGCGTATCGGCTCTTGGGCAAAGTCATGCACTGCATGGAGGATTTCCCCGCTCACAGCAATTGGTGTGAGCTGGCCCTGCACCGGGTCGGCAACAGGCAGGTGTTCCTCCACGTCGGCGACAATGTCAAGGTCCGCAGCCCAGAGGGAGAGATGGTGGCGCCCTTGGTCACAGGGACCTTTGGTGGCCCTGATCTAGTCCAGTGAGTCGTTTTGTTGAGGGCTGCAGATGCAGACCAAGAGCTGATCCAGCGTTCCCCCGTCCTTTGTTCATTATCGCTCGCAGCTCGCTTCTCGGCGAAACCAGCGACCACCTCTCTTCTGCCTCGGTATCGGACCTCAACAAGGCCATCGATGATGCAAAGAAACAGCAAGCTCAGGGCAGCGTGATCAACCAGCTCATGGGCTTCTTGGGAAAAGTTCCCGGAGGCGTCGGGGGTGATGTGAGCCGCGATGCTGACGAGCTGAGCCGAGGACCCTCAGTGTCTCCAGCGACTATGAATCCCCAGGAAATCTACTCCAACCTCTTCAAGATCCTGGCATTCCACGATCGCGTCATGATGGGCGTCGAGCGAACGCTTGAGAAGATTCCCGGCCTGTCTTCCCTCATTGAGAATGTCAGCAACTCCCTTGCCACCTTCACCATGACTCTCATCGAGCCTTACATCAAGCCTCTCATGCAGGATGCCGTCTCTGGCCTTCACACGACGTCTGGCACTCTCGTCTCTGGCGAAGATCAGTACGAGGTCTACGAGAATCCCAATGCGTCGGACCCAACCCACAGCCAATTGGCAAAAGACCACTTCGAGCTGATCCTCAACGAGGTCGCAGGTAACGTCGCATTGATCATCGATCGACACCTCGTCAACAACGTCGTCGCTGCCTGGGATGACACCAGCAAGAACCCTGCACAAGTAGCCGACGAGTGTCTGGAGGCCATGTTTCACCCTTACTTTGCGCGCAACTCGAGCGCAGTCCAAAAGGAGATGCTGGACTTCATTTCGCGCTGGTCTCAGGCGCATCCCCAAGAGGTCGGCCGTTTGGACAAGGCACACTGCCGCGCCCACACAAACACCCGCACTGGCAAGGTTTCGCAGGGTTGCGGCAATGACCAGTCCATCGGCGCTCCAGGAGCCTCACAGCAGAGCACAGGCTTTGGCCCCGCAATGGCCCAGTACGTAGGCGGAAAGATTGGTCTTCCACAAACTGGCTCGAATACCAGTGCCTATAGCGGCGGACCTCAGCGCAATGAGGGTGGTGACTCGGGATACGGAGGCTACTCGAGCACTACGGGTGCTGGGGTCGGAGCGGCGGGCGGGGCGGCGGCAGCAGCTGGCGCATCGTCGTTCTTTGGAGAGACGTCGTCAAGCTCCACGGCGCGTCCTTCCAGCTACGACAATGGACGAGTCGAGTCCGGCGCTTACGGATCGCAGCACCACTCGCAGCAATCGCAACATCCACACAGCGGCCACCATGGACACGGTCAAGGGCAGGCCGGAGCGGCAGATTATGGCAGCTCCGGGTACCCGAGCTCTCACTCCTACGCTGGTGATGGGCAGTCGCAGCAGTACACACAGCCTCCGCAGCCTCATCACCAACAGTATGGGCAGCAGCACCACAGCACCTCAGGCTATGGCGCCCCGCAGCAGGCCTTCCAGCCACCATCAGGCCCTCCACCCCAGTATGGTGGCTATCCTGGCGCCGGAGGTGGGCCTCCATACGGCGCTCACCCCGGTGGATACGGTGGCGGCGGATATGGAGGGGGACAGGGTGACGGGTTCGGAGGTCCTCACGGACTTCCCCGACCTCCTCACGAGAGCCCAAACGGTGGGCCTGGCGGCTACGGCGGGGGCGCACCGTATGGGTATGGCGGCGGAGGCGGATATGGACAACAGCATGGTAGCGGCGGGTACGGAGGCGGTGGCGGGTATGGAGGCGGATACTAGATATGCATGGCGTGAGATTGATGCTCTGCGAAACCAATTGAGATTATGAGCGTGCGCTCCCTTTGTCTGCGACCTACTCGTCTGCGACCTACTCGTCTCACCAGCAACGACGGTTTTCCTCCTGGCCTCGCGAGTGCTGAAGACGTGGTCCGTGCCTGCGCGAGCATACGACATGGCCTGCACGAAGATGCGCCTCGCTAATCGTGCTTCCCGGAGCCGAGAAGAAGGTAACGCCTTGACCTGGAACGGCGCGGCAGAGCCGTCGAGGACCGGTGCGGGTGTGCTGCGTGGGGCGGAACCGGAGAGGGTCAGTTTGTGACCAACCCAGCCGCCCTTGGTCCGTGAGCAGACGGTGGGTGGGTGAGTAGGTGGTGGTGGTGGTCCCTAGCCCGATGTGGCTGCCGGCATCTGGAGTGGGCGTGGGGCGAGCAGGCACGGCGATCGAGGGCAGCGCGAGAACGGGGCGGGGCGGGGCAGCGAGGACCAAATCAGCTTCGATTGGAAAGAGATCGAGACGCAGGGCAGATGTACTTTGCTTGCTTACGGCCCACGCGTGAAGCTTCAGGCGAGACGAAATTCAATGGGCGACGATGACGAGGTGCATGTTGTCCAATGCATGAACAGCTCCAAGGACTGCGAGTGGACGCTGATCTCCGTGTCCACGTCCCAGGTTTTGACGGCGCAACTTTTGGTTCAAATCTTGAGGCGGCGCGTCAGAGCTGGGCGCAAGTAGCTTTGGCGAGGCGAGGCAAGGAAGGGCGCGGGCAGGGACAATGAACTTGTCCCAGGCGGAGACGGGGTGGCTGGCGGGGGGCGGATGGAGTAGACCTGGATGCGGTTGGCGCGACTTGGCCCTGCTGAGCATTCGAGATGGGGAGCTTAAATATAACGAGGTGTCCTCCAGCCGAGGTCTTGAACTTGACCCAATCGAGCGATCTCGGAGTCACGTACTGCCCACGTCGCACGTCGCTCCTTCGCCCCCCGTCTGTACCTTTTGCAATCACAATCTCTTCTTCGAAAGGTACATTCGTTCCGACGCCACGGCTGCACGACGACAAGGGCAAATGTGACCAAATCCCGCCTTGTTCCTCATCGTTCCCTACTTGACGCCAATCTCTCCAGGAGGTCAAAAACAGACCACGGCTTCGATACCAAGTCTTTTCTTCCCTCCCCCTCTTCCACACTTTCCTCTGCGCGAACATCGCCTGCCAAGACCCTCTACTCGCTAGCTGGCTGAAGCCCTTTTCGGCATGAGTCAAGAAGGCGCACATAGCGACGGTCCCCGTGCGCACCGGCAAGAGGCTTCCGATGACGCTGCTACGGCACCTCCTTCGCTGGCAGCAAACGCCTCCCCTGCCGCGTCTTTTGAGAGCGACGGCAAAGCAAACCCGTCTTCTTCCACACCAACCGCCTCCGATCAAAAGGATGCCGATCGCCAGGTGCAGGATTCTCCTTCCGCATCGCCGACTCCATCGACGTCTATGCTGCCCGCAGCAGGACCTTCACATCGCCCTTCGAGCCAAAGCCGCTCCCCATCGCAGTCCTATCTCGGTCCACCAGCACCATCGCCTCCCGGCCGACGTCCTCCCTTTACTTTCCCCGCTTCGTCGCGGAATTCGGCTACCTCTGCTTCCTATCACTCCTTTTTCAGCAGTCCATTGGCGCCGTCATCTCGTTCCATGTCGTCTTCCTCCACCATGACGCCTGCGGACGGCCTGCCTCCGACTCGCTCCCATTCCCACTCCCACTCTCACGGTCACAGCAGCGAGGGCCACAGTCGGCATCCGAGTCGAGAATACAAGGAAACCCTCAACGCCCACACCAAGGATGAAAAGGTAAGCCTTTGCTCGTGCAATGCCGTGGCCGCTCTGTGATACGATTCTCACATTGACTCCCTTTTTCACCGCCCGGCCCCTCCATACATTCAGGACGGCACGCGTATCATCAACCAATACCACCTGACTCGTGTCATCGGTCAGGGAGCATATGGTGTCGTCTGGGAAGGCTGTACCAGAGGGGACAATACTCAGGTGTTTGCGGTCAAGGAATTCTCCAAGACTCGCCTGCGCAAGTCGAGGCGTTACGAGTCGATGCGCAGACCCCCGCTGCGTGGCAGAGGCATGGACCTGCGAGGCCGTGGTCTTGGTGGCATGCCAGGTGGCACCTCACGAGGCGGCCACGCCGATCAACAAGAGCGCGACAAGGACCCTCTGGAGCTCATCAGAAGAGAAATCGCCATCATGAAGAAGCTCGATCACCCTCATGTCATTACACTGCTCGAGGCCCTCGATGATCCCACACGGGACGATCTCTACATGGTGCTCGAGTACTGCCCAGATGGACCCATCATTGACGTCAAGCTGCACGAGCGGCATACGCCCCTGACAGAAGAGGTTGCACGGAGTTACTTTATCCAAATCCTCCTCGGTATCGAGTATCTTCACTACAACGACATCATCCACCGTGACATCAAGCCGGACAATATCCTGCTATGCGACGATCGTCAGACTTGCAAAATCGTCGACTTCGGCGTCTCCGAGATGTTTGCCCCGCACAACGCGAGCACCAGTGGCAGCAATGCCAATATGAACAAAGCCAAGGGCCAAGGTACACCTGCCTTCTTGAGCCCTGAGCTCTGCTCGCCTCGCTCGCAAGCCTCTGGAAGCGCATCCGCTACCAAGTCTGCCTTCGGATCGACATCAAGTTTGCTCAGCGAGGATGCTGAGCGCGATGAACGCGAACTGAGCGGACGACGAGACGACGTATGGGCTTTCGGCGTCACCTTCTACTGCATGGTGGTAGGACATCTGCCCTTCGACAAGAGCCATTTTCTGGAGCTTTACGAAGCCATTAGGAACGAAGAGCCCGAGTACCCCGCGCACCTCAGCCAAGAGTGCGTGCATTTACTCCAACGCTTCCTGACCAAGGATGCCAATGAGCGCATCACCTTGGACGAGGCTCGAGAGCATCCCTGGGTCACGCGTAACGGTGAATTCTCTGTGCTTCCAACCGCTCGCAATGTCGAGTCTATCGTCGAAATCACCGAAGACGAGATCCAAAGCGCTATTTGTCGGATCACCAGCATCTTCACCATTGCGCGAGCCGTCTCCAAATTCAAGCGTGCTCGCTCCAGGAGTAGCCTGCGTACAACGAGTCAATCCTCCGATGGCATGTCCTCACTTCTCGGATCTCCAGGCGACGGCTTTCGGCTGTCACCATCTGCTTCGCTCGACGCTGCCAGTAGACCGTCCCCCTCTGCATCTCCTGCCGGGACTGGAGACTCGAACAATCCTGCTTCTTTGCTAAGCAGTCTAAGCGCCTTGGGGCTATCCGAGACCGGCGAGCGCCGCACCAAAGCATGGGTCACATCTCCCAGGGAGTCGTCGAGCCGACTCTTGCCTAGCCGCAGCGCCTCTGCGACAGCGGCACAGTGCCAATCGCCTGGCTCTCTAAGTGAGGACACTCTCGCTCAGACACCGCTGTCTCCCATCGCGCGACTGACCGAGGGCTTGCCTACCGTTGACGATGAGCCGGATGATATCGCCTCCGCTCCCCTCTCTGCTGACGTGGACGTTCGCCAGGGCGATCCACAAGCGGTGTCGGGCTCTCCAGAAGCTACTTCTCCGAGCGCCACGATCATTGAGGAACCTCCTGCCTCGCAGTCTGAGATCGACCACATTGCCCTCGGTGAAGGGACACTCTCAGAAGGAGTCAAGGTTGCGGGCGCAGAAATTGCAAGCATGGCATCTGCGGTAGGCGCAGCAATGACAAACCCGACGCAGATTTTGTCTTCCTCGCCGCCGGCCTCAGATGCAAGTGCGCAAAAGTCGCCAGCCCAAGGAGGGGTAGATTACGACGGAGTCTCGGCACAGAATCCTGCTGGGGATCGCCCTGAAAGCTCTAGCATAGATGCATCGTCTTCACCTGCTCAGGGAGGGCACAGCGGTCATGTTCTGACACTCAAAGACGTACTGCAACGGCTGGAGGCCAGGTTCGAGCATCGCATGCACGTCTCAGATCCCGTCTCGGCAACAAAACACCTTGCCAATCGACTTCACCAGGCAACTCCCTTGGAAAGGCTGAAGCATGGCCTTCAAGGAATGGGTCTTGATATCTTCGGGACTGAAAACAAAAGAGAAGAAGGGACCTCTGCGAAGCAACAGGGAGATGATGTGGATAACCAATCACAGGAAGACTCGGCCCATTCTGCTATCGATGAGCCGAATAACACTGCCGCCGAAAGCACCGCTTCAGATCCTACCGCTACACAAGGATCGGACCAACATCCGGGCTATCTCTCAGCCGAGCAGATCCGTTCTGACGACTCCGGCCGCAATGTTGTCACTGGAAGAAAATCAATGGAAGGGGCAGCCTCGTCTGGGGTCAAAGTTGACAAGCGGACATATATGGGCCTAGGAGGAGATGTGACGGCTGCTGAGGATGGCACTGCAACCCAAAGTGAATCTCCATCGCAGTCTGAAGGAATAGACTGTCTCTCGACTGCGGAGAAAGACGAGGCGCAGCATGCTGCACCAGCCGGCTTCCCCAAAGGCCGCCTGTTCTCAGCTCCCCTCATGCGCTCTCCTACGACGGAAGACATTTCTTCGTCCTCTGCAGCCCAGAGACTCATGGAGCGTAGTGCCGAAGACGGGGCCGACCAGGAGGGATCCGAGTGAGCAAAGACAGCTGCGTGGTCATCGCGGAGGGAGTCTCAGCCAGGCAATGCGGGTTCGTTGATCCATGGTCTGAGATCTATACAGGTGATGCACTGCGAGATGGCTCGGTAGGATGTTGTGCCGCTTTTTGTACTGTTTGCAGGAGTCCGTGGCAGATGTGAAGAGTGTCGAGAGTGGGCGAACCTGCGTATCGGGCGACTACAACGAAAAATGCAATGGAGATAACATGACGTGGTGCAGCACTGACTGCATTGCTTGCACGTCATAAATAGACATCCTTGGCTCTGCGCATCATCAGTCTGGTCATCACAGATGGCATGTAGAATGTGCGTGACCACGTCCTCTTAGCTCTGGGAGCTCGAGGAAACGCTGTTATGAAGTGGCGAGGCTCCCGGTGAAAATATCGAATCCTGGTGGCAATATGACTCACACATCGCATCAAGCGAACCTTCATGCTCTGAGCCCTCTGGGTGGTCGTCTGTACGCTGAATCCTACTTTCGGAGAAGCCGTTGATGCTTCGGCTTGTCGACGGACGCCAGCGCTCACCGCTTTAGGGGCCATGCAGAGACGCCTGACAGATGCCCTTACTGATCCCTGCCACAAACCGCATCGGTGAACGGAAGTAGCTAGTGACTCCGTGCTGGAGCGAGCCCCGCAGGACAGACATTCTGGTCCCCTGGTCGCCTCATACGATCTGTCGCTGTTCAAACCCTGGCATCCCACTGAATCATGACAGAGGGTCACCTACGCACGAAAGTGTCCTAGAAATGGCACGGCGTTACATATGACACCAGTATGAAGGAAGCCGAGAATCATGCGGGTCTTCTGATGAAGTTCTACATAATGAGTTGGTGAACTCCGGGGCAGTATGACTCTTTGGGAAGGATGGGAAAGCTGCTGGTGCTTCCCGGGAATCGGATTTCTGGGTGGTT
Organism: Quambalaria eucalypti; assembly: GCA_004016185.1. Taxonomy (NCBI): domain Eukaryota; kingdom Fungi; phylum Basidiomycota; class Exobasidiomycetes; order Microstromatales; family Quambalariaceae; genus Quambalaria; species Quambalaria eucalypti. The sequence goes on from RRYC01000060.1 coordinate 109,075, forward strand.
GGCATCTGTCCACATCGCGAACGAGCTTGCAACCATTCTCCTACACAAAAAGCGCCGCAGGAGTATCCGACGGTGGAAAGTTTTTGGATGCTAGAAACCCTTTGGATGCTAGAAACCCTTTCAAGACTTCTTCCAGCATCTTCGCCTCCTTTTCCGCCCAGCTCGCCCCAATTCCGGGTACACTCTTTTGCGTCCAAATTCGGAAATTTTGCATAAGGTTCGGAATTGACTGAAAAATTTCGGAATGCTGGCATTGCAAATTCGAAATTTCCGAAAATTTGTGCTTGTTGTGGGGAAGCACACAGGTCAGAAGAAGTGTGTTGTGCCTTTTTGCGCAGTCCACAATTTTGGGAACTTCGAATTTGCCATGCCAGCATTCCGAAATTTGCAACACAATTCCGAGTGTTCGTTGGGTTTCCATTGTGATTCAGGCACATTCGTGCGCGCTTTCGAGATCAAGGGTGCGCAAGGAGAACGACGATTTCTTATGGTGCGTCGAAGACAAAGCACAAGCGAAACAGCGCCTGCACTCGATCTTCGTCAATGCACACTGCTTTGCAACCGATTTCGCGCTCCGATTTTGCGCTCCGATTTGGGATTTCCGCGACTCGCATTGGCAATTTCGTGCTTCTAGCAGATCTTTCGCTCTTTCATTGGTTCGATTCCGCGCACGCAATATTCCCGCACGATGAGTTTGGGAATATGACAGTGTGTGATGTTGGACTTCCTCAGCACTCCCAAAACTGATGCAAATTGCGGAAGGGCGGCTTTGAAGCGGTGCATTTGCGAAATCTGACAAAACGCCACATGAGATGAACTGTGCAAAAAGGACGAAATCGGCCGCAAAAGAGTTCACACACACTGTTTGGCGTCCGACTTCGCCATCTTTGCACGAATCTCGTCTCCGGCAGTGGAAGTTCGGCAAAATTTCTCGAACCTTAGCATTCAGCTGAAGCGATTTCGTTATGCCAAGATTCAACACGCCCTGTCATGCCGCGCTTCAAGCATTTCAGCATGCCGCCTTTGCAATTGGGACGTGACGAGACTCTGCTGAGCTTGCCAAATGTGCTCACATACATGCGTGCCGAATTACTTGCTGAAACCAAAATTGGGCGTGACAGAGTGTATGTATGTATGTATTTTTGCCCCTCGCGTCCCACCAGGGCGCTACCTTTGCTGGTGAGAGGGAGGCCCCTTGCACAGTGCGATGTTCATATGGATTGGAACGCGGGCCATACATAAAGGGGAAAGAGTAGTTCTGCAGGCGTCAAAATGGTTTTCTGCAACGATGTGACAGGTCTGGAGTCAAGAGCGGTGAATCGCCTTCCCAAGACGCGAGTTTATGCACTTTGGAAGCGCATAGTGTACGGAGCGCGAATGGATGCACTCATGGACGACCATGGGAGAACATACACTCTTTTGCAGTCAGATTTATCATATGTAGTTTTCAGCTTTTCGCCATCTTTGCGTTCCATTGCGTCATTTTGCGCCGATTTCCATCGAAGGTCAATGACAATTTCGTCATGGCGAAATCACCAGCGCACTCACGCAAGGTCTACTTTCACCATGAGATCCACCTCTACCATTGGAAGCCCACTTGCAAATTTTTCCAGATTTCGTCATGACGAAATTGAAGAGCACAAATGGTGAAATATGCGCTTCCGGGATAAAAAGCGAATTGGCATGACAAAAACTATACAGAAAAGACGAACATTGCAAAAGAGTGTACTGCTCTGCACCCAATCCCGCGCTCTGATTTTTTTGTGCCGTTCGCTTTCGATGTCGCGCCTGATTTGCGTCCGAATTCGTCCTTTTGGAGCGAGAGTCGGCATTTTTGTTCAAAATTTTGTCGAAGGCGAGCAAATTTTGTCAGGGCGGCAGAGCGATTTCGGCATGCCCAATTGCTAACGCTTGAGATGCCCCGCTGGTGGCACTTCGGCTTGCCGAAATTGGCTTGCTTTGGGGAAGAAATTCAAAGAGTCATGCCGAAACTTTCATGGCAATGCCCAATTTCAGGCAAAAATGACGAAGTCGAATGCAAAAGAGTGTACATGATCCGCAATCTGGCCTTTTGATCTCGCCAACGCGAAGTACACTGTTTTGCGTCCGATTTCGGCTTTTTGCAGCCTTTTCGGGCACCGTAATCTTGATTTCGTCACACTTCAGCAGATTTCGGCTTTGAAACAGAGCGATTTCGGCATGTCGAAACGCCTTACGCTCTGCCATGCCGCGCCTTGTGCATTTCGGCATGCCGAAATTGCTAGGGGCACTTGCCAAAAATTGCGTCCAAGCGCCGAAATTGGACCCGGACAGGCCGAAAAGCGCCGCAAGAAGCCGAAGTCGGGCGCAAAACAGTGTAGTCTGCATGATGATGTTGGCACAATCCTTTGCATCCAATCTTGCAATCTTCGAAGTCCTTTCGCACAAGTAGGCGCCAGCTTCGCGATGCAACGATATGTCCATTTCGCAATTGCATGTCTCCAATTTCGCTTTTGCAAAATCTCCCGCAGAAGCTGAAAGCTTCAGGATAGGGGCAGGACTTGACTGGATCCGACACTGTTTTGGCGCAGACTGTCGCTCCCACAGAATTGAACTTCTCTTATCACGGAACTGAGCCAGAAACGCGAGATCGACCGTGCAGCTCGCGAAGGGCAAGGTCTCATCGCGAGATTGGATGCAAAGGAGTGCAGTATGAGAGCACTTTTCTCCTCATGAACATACGTACAATAGGATCAGATATCGCGAGGGCGAGGTTGAACAGGTGTGTTGTGCACTTGCCAAAAGTGGATTGAGCCCGCTGAATTTGGGCTCCCCGAGCGCGAAACGAGACGCCCAAGCGTAATATTCGGCGCAAAGCAATGAGCTTGGATATGCCGGAATTTTCAGCAGCCTCCCACAGAAATGCGTCTGTGAGGCCGAATCTGCACATGTGATGCTGCAATGGCTGACAAGATGACGAAATCGCGGGCAAAAGAGTGATCTCCAGACAGATCTTACCATTCGTGAGGTGCTTTTGCCGTTTTCTGCGCCAGCCAAGATTTCGTGAGACCTCATCCCAAGATCCAAAATTGGAGCACGAAACTGGACACAAGGGAGAGTGTACAGGATTGCCCATTCTGGGCGGGGACTGACTTCCAAAAGCGACGAATGGGGTTCAAAAGAGTGTATCTACCCGAGACTCTATCCAGAAAGCGCACCTGGCCTCAGAGAGCGCGCAACTTCTCAGACACTGTTTTGCGCCAGATTTCGGCCTTTTGCGGCGTTTTTTTCGGTCTGGATGGGTCCAATCTCGGCGCTTGAACGCAATTTTTGGCAAGTGCCCGTAGCATTTTCGGCAAGCCAAATTGCGACACGCCCAGGATGGCCTGCCTGACAGATTGGCATGCGCAATCTGCTCTGTACCAGCGCCGAACGCTGCTGATTTCGGACGAGATGAGAAAGGCGGTGCCAAAGCTCAAGCGCCAAAAAGCTGAAGTCGGACGCAAAACAGTGTACGTACATGCAGCCTTTTTCATTCCTTTGCATCCAATTTCGCGCTGTTTTCTGCAACTTCGAGTTCAAACTTTGCAAATTTGCGCTTGTATACACTCCTTCGCATCCAATTCCGCGCTTTTCGACAGATTTCGCGTTTGGGGAGCCCAATTTCGCGAATTCAACCCAAATTCCGCGGGTGCCCCGTTTCATTGTCGCTCTTGTGAACAAATAGCACCAGGACTTTGAGAACACTCTCACATTGCCGACATCATCATGCAGACAATTTCGCGTTTGCGAAATTGAAACCTCAAAATAGCGAATCATCTGCAAAAAGAGCGAAAGTGACAGTGCAAATTGCGAAACTCAAAATTCGAGCGCGAAATCGGGTGCAAAGGAGTGTTCCATATTTCGCAATCGGGTCAACTCCGGTTTGCTTTTGTAAGATTTCCAGAAACAGGAAGTATGCCAAAAGGAGATCCGAAGACAGAGTAATCCGACTGTACACAGTCCTTTAGAACTTGCGCCATCACATAATTGAAATGCTTAATTCGCAACGTTCTTACCGGAAAATCGACCGTGGAGACTGCGGAACCCAAATTGGAGGGCGAACTTGGATGCGAAGCAGTGTTCGCTTACTTCGGCGCTTGAAAGGGGAGGCTTTGCGCTCTGTGGAGGCAGATTCGCGTCTTTGAATTGAGTTTCGGTAAATTGTACACTGTTTCACGCCCGACTTCGTCATTTTTGCGAATCTTTCGGTGAGCGAGTATCCAGTTCGGCATTATAGGCAATCTTTCGGCATGTGCAAGTCGCAATTTCGGCATGCCAAAATTGGTACATAAAGAGGGCCACCCTGGACATGTTGCAATTCGGCATGCCAAATTTGCTCAGTGCACTTGCCGAAAATTGCGACCACGCGCCGAAATTGGGTCCACATAGGCCGAAAGAAACGCAAACAGGACGAAATTGAGTGCAAGAGTGTATGTACACTCTTTTGCAGTCGATTTCGTCCT
>RRYC01000061.1:0-105998 GCA_004016185.1 Quambalaria eucalypti
CGCAAAAGAGTGTACTGTACCCTTCTTTACGTCCCATTTTGTCAACCTGTGCATCCTTCCAGACATTGCAGATGCAGACTCAGAATCACGCAGCCATTTCCGTCAAGTTGCTGCGAACATCAGTATGCCAGATTGCCCAAGGCTGGGCAAGGCATGGCCTACGATGTTTTGCGCCCAACTTCATCATGTTTGCATCAAATTCGTCATCTTCATTCAAATCTTGGCGAGGCTTCTCCAACCTCGGAACACAGATGCAGCAATTCTGGCATGCCGAAACAATCAAAGCCAGACAAGGTAGGGCGTGTTGCAATTCGACATGCCTAAATTGCCAGCAGCACTTGACGAAAATAAGTCCTGATCAGAGCAAACGTGTACATACTCTTGTGCACCCACTTCCGTGATTCTTGAATGCGCGCGCAGAAATGCGATTTTGCAATGACACTTGCCATTTTGCCCGTCCACCTGCTGGTTTTCGAATTCACGAGACTCTTCTTGATCATCAAGAGACCGCCGAGTGCGGAAAAAGTTTGGAAGGTTTGGACGCCCCAGCGGTAGCAGATTCCGCGCTTGCGAATTTGCAGTGCTGAAAACGCGAATCATCTGCCAGAAGCGCATGATTGACATTGAAACGTGCCCATGAGAATGTCTTTTCTGCGCTCGAAGTCGTTCTCTTTGCATGTCGACTCTTTTGCACTTGTGTTTGTCATTTTCAAGCAGATTTCGCTCCTCAGGGTCGCAATTTCGCGCCGTATCAGCAGAATTCGCGTTTGCTAAGAAGCGAGGCTGCGTCACACAAAACCTCCGCCTCGCTGAGGACCATGCTGCCAAAGTGGAAGTGCGGGATGGATCTGCCTTCGGCCTGGCCCTTATGTACATACAGGCAATTTTACGTCGAAGCCCACAGGCAACTTCGGCACGCCAAAGTGCTCAAAGCAGAGCAGAAGCATGACAAGAATGCTCGACTTGGAGGCAAATTTCGCTGCTGTTTAGCTTCAAAAAGATTCCCACACCCAAAAGTATGCGGAGAAGACGAAGTCGAGGGCAGAAAAGTGTACATCCCGCTCTTGCAAAGGAGCAGATTCGTACGGGTCAAAGTGTGGACGGCCCAGAGGCAATGCCACGGGCAGCAAAGACCGGCTCAGCACTCAGTGACCAGCGCATATTTGACAAGTGTTTCGAAACTCTGTTTCGGCGCGAAAAGCGATAATGTCTGTCCAAAACGGAAAGCCCACTTCTTCTTCAAATGCGCAACCCAGCGCATAAGGGTGACCTCGGCTTTGGAGCGCCAAAATGCCTTTTCACAGTACATACCCTTCTCACAACCGATTCCGCGCTTACATAAGGACTTCTGTTCCAGAATTGTAAGTACATACTTGCGGTGCAAGCTTGCCCCTTGAAAGCAACGCGCACACTTACTGGGCGACAACGAAGTGAGTCTGTGGTTTCTTTGCGGCTGCTCAACGCTTACATACTCTTGGCTTGTTCTCCGCAGGGATCATTCTTTATGCAGTCATTCTTGCCCGCTTTCAGGCTGCCCTTATATACGCACCCACCCCCTCGTTAGGTTCAGGCGCTCGATGACCAGCTGAAGCTTTGAGCTCTCTTTCTTTGTCAGCAAGAAAACAGAGGGCCAGCTAAGGCCTCATTGCGCTCTGCCGGTCGCAGACACATTGTGCCGGACCAACCCACACGCTGTGCCGAGCCTTATAACTGCAGTCTGATCCCTCGGCTCGAAGAGCGACAGCGGATAGAGTGTAAGATACACACTATCGCGGCACCTGGCGCTCCCAGCGACCCGCCAGACCCAGCCGATAGCGAGGCCCAAGTGCGTGCGAGCGTATACCATTCGAAATTTGGACCAAGCTAACATGCGGGGTTGCAAGGCCGTTACATGACTCTGAGTCCATCTCACACAGTTGTACGCTGAAGGAAATGTTCGCTTGCATTTATTTGGCTTCCATCCCGATACGTTACCCGGTGCCCTCACTGCCAGCTGCTCCCTCCTTTTCTAGCTCGTGCCCGTGTGGAGACCTTTCCCCTCCAACGTTGAATGCTTGACTGATCAGCTGACTGACTGCAGCTAGATATCCTTCACCAGGCTCATTCCTGAACATGTAAAGGAGCGATTCGCTCAGGCGAAGCACCTCGTCCTTGGTCAAGGAGCCTTTGCCATCTGAATGCAACTCGAACAACCAGCGTATACTTGACAGCACGTCCCCGCCAGCGAAGACGATGGGATCCAGGCCGTTGACAACGTCTTGAAGACTCAAACTTCCTTTTCCTTCGCTATCCCACATCTTGAAGATCCTCGAGAGCAGGTCATGATCGGCGACTTTCTTTTCTGTGCGTTCGTGGAGTCCGTTGAGCGAGGAGACGGTGTATTCGTCGCGCGCCCACGTCGCGATCTCGCTGAAGAAGATCCGGAACGTCTCGAAATCTATGCGCATCTCCTTGAATTCCTGGGTTCCTAGTGGCGGCAATCGAGCTCGTTCGTCTAGGATGCTTTGCGCTCTGGCTTTCGCATCGGAATCCGCAGCAGTGTCGCCCGCCAACGCAGCTGTGGCCGCTGCTTCTCGGGCTTGCCGTTCGTGCCGAGCCCGGTAGATCGCCTCCACCATGTGGTCGTACACCAGACCAGCCTGCTCCTTGGTAAAGCGGCCCAGGTTCTTCAGCTGCCTGACTGCCGAGCGCTTGGCAAATAGCTCGATCTCCTCGACGATCTCCTGCCTGAAGCGACGCCTCTCAGATGCGATCGTCTCTTCGGTCACGACGCCGAATTCTCGGAATGCGACGACCAGGAGCCTAGACCAGAGCACATGGATGAGACAGCCGAGGTTACGGCAGAGTCAGAGGATGGCCATACATCAAGTGAATGTCAGTATTTGTGAGAGCCACGGACCGGCGGCCCACATTGTTTCGACGTCACTCACTCCTGAAAGTTGGTGATGTTGCGATGCTTGGGGTTGATCGCATCGGGATGTGCCGAATCGCCCAAGCTAGCAAAGTATCTCTTCATGATGTTGATGAACGCGCCATCGTCGGTCACGCTCAGAAGCTCTTCTCCGTTGATCTTCAGAATAGCGAGCGCAATCTGGAAGAGGACTTTCGGTCCCATTGCCATGAAGCAGTCAACGATGCGGAAGGCGAAAACCATAGGCATCGAGTTGATGTACAGGCTGGGTGAGGTGCAGGGGATGAGGACGTCAGCAAGGGTCGACAGAAGTCCCTTTCAAACGACCAACTCACGAGAGGAACCAGGGTAGACTTGCTACGCTTAGTTGAATGTCTGTCTTGACCAGGTGGTCGTGTATCATGGGCAGTGATCGCTGTACGAGGTGTTCGAAAACCTTGCGATCAAGAATTGTGCCTGCCATGGACTGAGTGTAATAACCCGGGAGCAGCCTCTCGCACAGCGTGTCGAGAAGGAAGTACGTCTGCTCTTCGGAGCAGTAGATCAAGAATGCAGCAGCGAGGATGTTGAGTCCCTGCGTGTATCCGAGTTCTGGGTTCTTGAAGCTGAAAGCATACAAGACCCGTCTGAGACTATCGATTCCCTCGGGTGTTTGAAAGCCCGCGTATTCCGGTAGTGACCGATGCAGATCCTTCTCGATCTCCTCTGTGGCGGTAGTTTTGCGATCCTTGTTGTCCCGGAGCATGCGCTCGTACTCGCCTTGGTGTTCGAAGCGATTGTAAATAGACCCGGACGTCACTTCCCAGATCTCGCCACGAAGAGCTGATGGCAGCCCAACTTGTACCAAGCGGAGGAATTGTGGATAGCGCAGACAGGTCAAGGAGCGACCGTGGACGCGGAGGTAGTCGCGCCAGAGCTTCATCTTTGACTTCTCGCGCAGCTTCCGCGCATCCCCTGGGTATTTGAAACGAGCCCCGAGACCAGTATGGTACGGCAAGGGCGTTGGCTTTGAAGATGACGCAGAATCATTCGCTTCGGAGACCTCTGTATTCGACTTGGCATCGAGCGCATCGGCTGTGCCTTTATCAGCAGAGGGGTCATTGCCCCCGGCTCCCAGAGCAGCTTCTTGCTCGGTGCCCTCTCGGGCTGCTCCGCTCTCCTTGCTCTTGGTTGCAGGATCGATGTCCGGGTTGAGGACGTACTCGGAGTAGCACGATCCGACAAAGGGCTTGAGCTTCTTCATGCTGGGCAGCTGAGCCCTCAGATTGTCGCGCAGAAGCGAGCAGAAGGTTTCGCATTGCGCCCTCAGCGCATTGAGTTGAAGAATCTACCCGCGGAGAGTAGATCAAAAGGGATGACCAGCAGTCAGGAATCACCGGAGTGACGGTGTAGATGCATGTCCGGCTCAGTAAGTCTATCTGAACATCGCATACACTCACAATTTTCATCCCATGCCAAACGACGACAGCGAGAGCAAAAACCCCACTCCTCTTGGTGTTCAGCCTCTCAACCCTGCGTACGCAATAGAGTGGCAGTCCCATCTTGCAGCTGCGTCTGTCCAGACTCTCAAAACACAAAAAGCGCTCCGTGAGCGTGAGCTTGCCTGCATAGACCTCATCTTCCTGGGCCGAAGCATCATCTGGATCGCTTGCCGGATTGGAGAGGGACATGACGGCGGGGACATCGAGAAGAGGCACTTGCCCAGAGGGCAGCGAGAAGCTGTGCGAGAAGAGCTGCTGCCGCGTAGGCTCTTTGTGGTCACGAAGAGAGTGGGCTATTGTAGACATCTTGGGCGAGAGGGTACGTCGATCGAGTGTCTGCCGTCGTGGAAATGGGATGACCCAATGAGTGGCCTAGCAGCCGCTGGCTTGAGGCTTGGTGATGGGCGATGATTCGTACGTGTGCGAGGGGTGTCTGTGGTTAAAAGTGTTTCAGTACCGCTTCAGCAACGACAAGGGACAAGGATGAGTGTAATGCTAGTATCAGCGTTGCCGACCAGGACAGCGAGGGATCTCTCTACATGGCCACTCAAACGCCATCGCGGCCCACTCCCCTCCCCTCATGCGGGGCGCCGATACGCCGGCGCATCTCCCCGGCGCACGGAGCAACAAGCATGCGCGCCTCGCGGGGCTGTTGCGTCTGCATCGGAGCCGAGCGGGCGGTCAAGCCTTGCAACCTCAAGTCACATTCCTCACCGTTCAGCACATGACAAGCTCATCTCCTACGATGAATGCCTGCTCTCGGCACGCTGCCTCAAAAATGGCCTGGTCACAGGTACGAGTAAAATGGGATCTCACCTTGCTCCGAATCGTGAACGAGCCTTTGGGCCGGCCGATGGTTGGAATCAGGCCCACGTCCACGACAAGCCCACGTCCACGAAGCCAGGACGGACGCCGGAATAGAGTTCTCACTCGAACCCCCAACCCACCAAGTCATTCGCGGCGGGACCCACGAGCCATATTCGAGGCTTCATCTACCGCTAAGAACACCAGCTTGGGCGAAGTCCAGCAGCATCCGACAAAGGCGGAGCCCACTCCCACATGCCCCGAGACTTCTGCTGCGACCCTGGACATCAAAGCGTATACCGCGTGTGGTCTCGAGGGCATCTCTCTTTGGCTTGGAATCCGCACAGAAGTCTGCCCCGAGTCGCAATTCTAACGATCAGTGCCAAGATTGCGCGGTAGGTGCATGTAGTTTTTGTGGGCTAACGCCACAGCTTCGGCTTTGGCGAGGCTCGTAATGTGAGAGCCTGTGGCTCTACAGCTGATCGGCCTTCACTATGCTCTGGTATACCTCCACGCGGGACACTCTTGCTGCTGCTTCGGTCTCGTATAGACTGCAGCCGCACCCCGCACGGCTCCCGTTGGGTTGCGCAGTTGGGGTTGCCACTGAGGTGCGCATCTGCGGTGGCGTGGAGGTTGCTTCGCCGGCGCTTCGCCCGCGGCATTTTGAGTGGGTGCTACTGTCTCCATGAAATTGCGGATTCGAGGGCAGCATTCCTCTATGGGCCTGGACACTAGTCGCAATCTTCCTGCATGACAGTCTGGCCGGCGCAAATTGGCACGCACGGGTCGCCTAATTCAGCGCGCCGGGAGCGTGAGAGGGGTGCGAGCGGCAAAATTGCAATCCAGGCAGTCGCCTCACAGGCCTCATTAGCCCAAGTCGCACTGCACTCTGTGCCACTGAATTATACCGCTTTTCTGGACCTTCGAAGCATTTCAACGAATCCTCTCCGCACCCCCACGTGACGCTGATGTACCACCTTCCAGGTCTGATGGTGCATCCATGACGTAGCGACCGGTCTCTGGGATGCTCGATGTCCCTGCGTCGTAAGTAGAGATGCTATCGCGGCCGTACATCTGTGCCTCGCTCACATCTCTGTTTTGCCACCAGTGTTGGGGAAGACCTCCGCCCTGGAACCGACACCATGACGCCTTCTACGCGCAACTGCCAACGCCGAGGTTGTGCCTTGTCTCAGCCTAGGCGCCCCCGCAAGATCTTCTCAGTGCCCGCCGAAGACTTTGCCACCGACAGCGGGAATCATTGCATCTTCTGTCCGGGCCCATTCGCACTCAGCGAGCACTATTTGCATGCTCTGCCATGGTGGCCGTATTGAAAGAGGGTCGAGGCCACATTTGCCACCGGGCAATCGAACGGAAGCAACGCCTGCCCACCACCTCTCAGATGCCACTTGCCGATCGGCGGGGTGCCACACCGGTATGGTTCTTCGCCTTCACGAAGCGAAGGCGGCGGGAGCCGGCCCCGAGAAGGAACCAAGCTAAGGTAGACCAGGCTCTGGTCCAAAAAGACAAAACCCTGCTGCAGCCTCACTCTCGTTTCTTTTTTTTAAGATCTTTTTGTCTCATCATCTTGTCTCCTACTATCTTCCTCCTCGCTCACTGTCTCTATATCTTCCCTTCTCTCTCCGCGCTTCTCCCTCAACGTGAGGCCTCGCTTGAGAAGTACCCCCCGCTTCTTTAATAGTCTCTCTACAACAGTCTATCCGACACTTAGCTCGTCCAAGACACGATCCGATAATAAGCACCTCTTCGCTGGCCGAAGAATCCTACCTACCAAGAACAAGGCATCACACTACTATACCTCGAGCACGCTCCATCGCCTTTCAAACGCTGTGCAGCGCACACAATCAAAGCACGACAGCACAAATTGCGCAAGATTATACCGCCTGCTTTGATGTCCTCGAATCCGGCACACACTTGGTGAGTAGCATCGCAAAGATTCTGGCCGGGACGCGAGACGGGGGACCGTCGGAGTGCTGCAGTCGACATGCTCGGAGACTCTTCTTGGTATGAAACCAACCTCCTTGACGCCGTAACCAGGCGAAGGGGCTCGCTGTTTTGGTTGGTAGCCGCTCTTGAATTGGCATGGCGTCCGCAGTACCTATGCTGGGGCCTGAACGACGACAAGTTTTCGCGGCATGAACTTAACATGCGCGCGCGAGGACGAGCCGCACGGATCTTGAGCTCCAACGCGTCGACAGGATCAGCGACGTTGTGCCGTTGCGGTGCGTCTTCGGAATTTGGGCGCGCGGGCCCATATTGCCACCTGGGCCTCGCTCGGCCGGACGCAGAGGCAACATTCCAGCGCATTGCGACATTCAACGTTCAACGTCCATTCCAAGTGCGGCATTTAAGTGGTTCTGGCTCGGGTTTCTGCGTGTCTCGTCAGTACTTTTCAACGGCGCGAGCCCTGTTGCTTTATCACAGAGGTCGAAGATGATCGGACTTCCGATGCGCTGTGGTTACCACGCCATGGTTGTCGATCAGCGACAGCACCCCGCGCACAGGCACGGTACAGATTGCCGGCCTCGATTTGGCGTTGAATCGGCACCAAGATCGAGCGAGGACTGAATTGTCAGCCCTCGAGAATGCTTAGCCGGTCCCTTGCGCGAGAACCGCTTCGGCGCGACAGAGCCGGATGGTATTCCATCGCAAATGTCGAAGAATCGAGACATGTGCGCGGCGTCAAAGCCTCGACGGCTGGTTCTTAGACCGCCTCGCTTTCTTTTGAGTTTAAAATCGGTCTGTGCTGGCAGAGCTGTATAAAGCCACGTCTGAAGTGGTCCTCGCACACACTAGGAACGTAGCTCCATGCTTACTATCCTTTCGCCTGTTCCACTCTCTTACCGCTACAGGCTCAACATGCAGGCGGCACCGACTGGACCTCGATCAGTCTCTTCACAAAACCCTCAGCAGGCGGCGTCCCAGCCATTCAATACCCACGCAACGGAAGCTCCGGGGATGGGTATGAGCGGTAATGCCATACTCGATATGACCGCACATGTGAGTAGTGAGGCCATGCAGCCTGGCATGGCATTCATCACTCATCAAAGATATCTAGACGGGGGCATACGTGATGACGTAGACATTCTCGAAAGAGTACTCACAAGTCGAGCTTCTCAACTCCCATTTGTTCGTCCGCCTTCTTCCAGGTCAATTTTACAGCATCACCGCTTGGCGTCGGAGACGCCATGAGTGACAACCCGGCCGAGTCGGCTTGGAGCCACCAGCCTCAATATCACGAGCCGGCTGGTGTTTCTGCATTTCCCTCAGTGTTGTCTTCAGACCACCGGAAGCATGAGACGCAGACTCAATGTCATACTGCCGATAGCGTGTCCTGTATCAGAAACATTGCCACATCTTCGAGCCCTTCCGACGAACAAGGCCTCGTGGTCCACCAACCGTACGCCTCTCACGAAGGCGCTACTTTGCCGCAGCCCATGGAACCTTTCTATCTCGACGAGGGCGACATCCTGCCCAACTTCTCGCAAATGGCTCATCAAATCTCACGCCCGGGCTCTTCCTCTGCGAATTCGGCCCCGGAACTCGGAGACTCGCCACGGAGCGACCTCGACGAAAATCCGAGACGATCAGTCTCTGCTGCAGGTTCGGCATCCACGACTCTTTCAACACCCTCGGTCGCCCCAAGTTCTGGCCAAACCCGTCGCATACGACACAAATGCACCCCAGAGCAGGTTCAGGCTTTGTCTAATTTCTTCGAGAACAACCGCAACCCGACGGGCAAGATGAGGCAAGAACTGGCCCACAGCCTTGACATGCCTGAACGCAGCGTACAGATTTGGTTCCAGAACAAACGAGCCAAGCTGAAGCACAGGGGAGACACGCACGACGGTTCACCGTCAAGCATCAAGGCTCCCTCGTCCTCAAGCCGACGCCCTAGTCGAAGGAACTCCAAGGCGTCGTTGTCTCATGCGCCGTACGAGAAGGGTACGCTGCCAGAGTCGGCCAAGCTCTCTCGCAGCAGATCCAACCTGGATATCACCGAGTCCATCACGCAGATCCCTGCTGTTTCGCTGTCCATCGGCTCATGGAGGCGTGTGCGCCCTCTGACTTGTTTCTTCTCTCGCAAAATCGAGACGCTTGCGTGGACGCTCAAGTCCAATTCTGTCGGATTCAAGCTGGAGTGTCCCTGGAGCTCAATCAACGAAATCACCTTCGAAGGCCCGATCGGCCCCTCGATGTCCGAAGTGGCAGAGGGTATATACGAGCCGCTCGGGCTAATGTCGGTGCGCCTGGAGCGCCCGCCGACCTTTTTCATGGAGGTCTTCCGATCTGCCAGCAGGCCTGGCGAGTCGGAACCTGGAGGAGCAATGTGGCGACAATGTGAGAGTTCCTGAAGAACTGTCCGAAAGAAGTGCGCATACATGGCTGACATTGAGCATCTGCTTCCTCTCCTTTCCTGTGACCTTTCAATCTTCTAGGCGAGGACTTTACCGAAGCGCGCCAGGGCACGCACGTCCTTCTCCACGTGATCAGCGGCCCTTACCAACCGCTGCGCGAAGCAGTGTTGCGACTCAAGGAATCGAGCGCGACCCTTGGCGAGCGTATGCAGATCCGTGATCATCCTGAGCTCGACGCTGGACAATTTTCCTACGACAGCGTTGTGTCTCATCATGACGACGGCACCAGGACGCAGCCGTTGCTTCGACAGCTCAGCGCATCCAGCCTGAGCAGCGGCAATGATGGTTTGCCTGCGGCCGCAGGCCCTGCTGCGGTATCCGGCCCTGACTTCAGCCAGGGCGCCTACTCGCACTTGGAGCGAGCCGACTATACTCCGTTGCCACCGGTCTCGTACTCCTCGGCAGAGCTGGGTAGTTCCTTGCATGCATTCCATCAACCGACAATCAGCAGCGTGAGTATGAGCGAGCGTATCAGCCCTGGTGGCAGATATGCTGAGCCGGCACCGCACTATCAAGACGCCCACGATGGTCGCTCTCATGCCTTTATAGCTCATGGTGGTTGCGCGACTGATGCTGGTCAAGGGCAAGGAGCCTTGGAATACTCGCACATGCACATGGACGCAATTGCCGACACCTCGGCGGGCCACTTCGCTGGCGGGACGGCAGGCAGCAGCTGGAGGGTTGGTGATCCGACAGGCACCCCCTATGGTTCCATGTACTCACAGGGCTCTGGCGAGCATCCTCACGCCCACGCGGTGCTGCCAGACCATCGTTTCGACCACTAAGCCGTGATCTACAGCGAAGCGCCACCGCTTGCCCATGTCCCGTCACCTGTCGTCTCAACCAATGTCAACAATGCGCCACTGTGCTCCCCGCGCTCGCTTCGTCCTTGACAACCTGCTCGACCTCTTGCCTCTTGTAAATCTCTTGAACTTTGCCTCCTGTCTAAACGGTAATTTTATGACTATTTGAATGTACAATGCTTGAGGTAGCGCAATCGGCAAGAAGGAAAACACGAGATTGGACATCGCCTTACGAGAGCCACGGGCGAGGGATTTCCCAGTAGGACTGTATGACACGCAGCGAGCAGTATCGCGGAGACCCCCTCTCAGAGGTCGTCATCGTCGCTATCCGGGAACGTGACCCGTCTGGCCCACGAGTCGTATGCCAGAACATCCTCCGCATACGGTGCTCGAGCGCGACGTAGAGCCATGCGGTTGTTACAAAAGATCCTCATGTGCGAATGCTCGGGCAAACAACGGCTGACCTGATCCGGTGCATTCCAGGCCGCAGCGTCCTCGAGGGTCGCATCCGGCGCTTTGGATCGGCGGCTCCACGGGCCAAAGATCTTGATCTCAGAGTCGATCCCGCTGACGGCCAGGACGGGCAATGTGGGGTGTGGTACCGCGACGTTGACGACGTCCTCGTCTCCTTCCCAGATACCCACGCACATGCCCGAGACGGTATCCCAGACAAAGAAGTGCCCATCATCTGAGCCACTGATGACGTATTCATCCTCGGGGCCGATGAAGTTGATGTCCTTGACAGTTTCCACGTTGAGGTGCCCAAAGTATCTTTGTCTAGGGTAGGTTATCGGTGCGGTGTCCGAAAGTTGCATGGGCTTTGGAGATTTTGCGCGCTTGGCGTGGGGAGCCTCATCATCGGGGATACTTTCGTCGGAATCCGACGTCGAGCCGAAGTTTCCAGGGCGAGGTCCCTCGTCATCTGACCACCACGCCTCATTCTCCGACCACTCTTCTGACCATGCATCGTCGTCGGAATCATCTGACCACTCGTCCTCCTCCGAAGTCGAAAGGCCTTCGGCCTCGCCGTCTGCCACCAGCTGTCGGAACAGTGGAAAGTCATTGGCTTCTTGCTCAGTGGGTGAGCCCGAGCTGAGTTCCGAGCCCTCTGTCGAAGATGCCTCTGAGTCTGGGGTGTGAGACTCCGGGCGCTCGTTCGCACCGTCGATGCGGCCGTCACCCAAGCCTGCACCCGCCTCACCGACATCTTCACTTTGAGAGCGTGAACGTGCTTGGGGCGAACGTTCTCGAGGTCTCAACCTTTCGACTTGATGGTGCTTGACGCCCGGCTCATCGTATATTGAAAAGCGGTAGACTGAGCCTCGCGAGTATGTGAGGAGAAGATCTTCCCCGTTCTTCTCGCTCAATCTGACAGCAGTGATACTCTGCTCTTTGTAGCTATCCGTCTTCCTCCCGGGACGTCCGAATCTTCGCACGCACCGAGCCAGCAGGCTCTCTTCCCCGGAGCGTGGTGGCATACCCCATTCATCTTCCAAGACACGTCCCATCATGCGTCGATCGTATAGGTACGCGTAAGGTGAATCACCAGCCACGGCCAGCAGGTGCGGTTGTAGCGGGGATACCGTGAGGGAGTAGAGCTCGGTGTCGGAGTGCAGCAGCGGTTTTGGGCAGGCGGACCGGCATACATGGTGTGTACGCAAATCGTGCAGACGGACTGAGATTGGCAATATGGGGTGGATAAAAATTAGTCAGGTCCTGTGATCTCAAAACCTAGACCGCGACTGCAGAACGCCGGGGATGAAGAACTCACCATCGCCTAGCGAGAGCAAGATAGGATGAGGGAAAGGGGGAGAGGATTGGAAAATTTGGCTTCAGCACTCGTGAATAGCTGCACTGCGCTCCGCAATACCAACTCACCATCTTCTGCCACGCTCAAGGCGATATCCGGCGAATTCTCGGTAGCGAGGCACTTGACCCTACCCCGATGACACCGTAGGGTTCTGGACTCCACGCTAGGTGAGCTAGCGTCGTAGCGATCGTACCACTTTTCACCCATGCTTACGCGGGAGCTGCCGCTCAAGCCTAGACCCAATGGGCCTGACCGTACTCTAGTAGGATTGACATGCCTCGGAAGATCAAAGATTTTGATTTGGCCATCTCCAGCGGCAGTGAACAAGCGCGTGTCGTTTGAGCCGGGCGCAAAGGCCACGGAAAAGATGTTGGCTCTGTGGCCCGTGTGGATGACTGCTGACATGCCCATGTCGAGGGGCGGATACTGTGCGCTGGAGTCTGTCTTGTCTTTCAATCTGTCAGAGTCCAAATCCCAGGTGTCGCGCAATGAGCCTTGAGCCGAGCCTTGGCCGGTGGCGCTCGGGTGAATGTGTGCGCTCCCAAGCTTCCAGAGAACGACGCTGAAAGAATGTCGGAGGGGAGAGGAAGGGATGCTCGTGGAAATCTGGGTCAGTAGTATGCTTACGGTACAGACCCAAATGCTACACTCACGTAGTATCGTCGGAGCCTGATGCCAATATCTCTCCACTCTTGCTCCAACACAGGGCATTGACACAGCCTGTATGCCCGACGATTGCAGATTCCTGCCGCCGATGTTGGATTGTACGGGGTCCACGTGCTTGCCGTGTGTCAGGTGTGTAGTCTTGCCAATAAGATGTGTGACCGCCGAGCGTCTGAAGGGTGTCCATCCTGGCCCCTCGGAACATCGAGCGCATAGTCGAAGCCATCGTTGTGCGGCTGCGGCGGAGCGTCTGCGCATGTGTGGGTACATGCGAATTTGGTTGCGAGCCTGCAAAGGCCGTGCAGGAGGAAGAAGAGGGATCATTGAGGGTAAAGTGCTCCGCGATCGAGTCGGCCTTCTGAGGGATGGCTGGAAACGAGGTGCGATTGGGCGGCAAAATCATGGCTGACAACTTGTATCGGGAGATTTGGGGTGCCCGAGGGCCAGTATGGCGGGGGTGAGTTGCCCGACTGAGGCTGCAGCAGCTGAGTTGCACTCTAGAGCGGGGGTGTCAGCGGCAGAGTGAACGAGAAAGAGGGGGTACGTATGCAGTCAGGAGAGGGAGAGGGAGAATGGACAAGGCACTCGAGGGAAGAAGGATTGAACGACGTGGGCGTTTGATTCAGTCACGCGCTTTCGTCCTCCACACGCGTCGTGCAGTCCGCGTCAGTGCAGACAGAGCCTCGAGCCAAGGTCAATCATGGGGGCATCAACGAAAAGCTGCGTACCACGCAATCTGAAGGGCAAGAGGCAAACTCATGGACCCATGTTGCCTCATATTGTACTCGGGAAGATGAATTCGCGGAAAGATGAATCCGAGGTCATTGCAGACGGCGGTTGGGAGGGTCCATCGCTTCCGACAGTTGCAACACACACCCTCCCCCTAACCCCGTCCCATCCCACCACAAGCCATGACCAAGCCTGCCATCATCCTCGTTCACGGTTTCTGGGGGGACGCCGCCCACTGAAACGACGTCATCATCGACCTCGATGCCCGAGGCTACAAGGTGCAAGCCGTCGAGCTGCCCCTCACCTCTCTGTCCGACGATGCCGAGCGCCTTCGCAAGGCCATCCGCCAGGTCGACGGACCCGTACTGCTCGCGGGCCACTCGTACGGCGGCGCCGTCATCACCGAGGCAGGCAACCTCCCGAACGTCGTTGGTCTCGTCTACATTGCGGCGTTTGCGCCGGACGCGGGCGAAAGCCTCGGGGGACTCTCTGCGCAGTATCCCGCCGTCGCTGTGGCGCAGGGCAGGCTCAAGCCCGATAGCGACGGATACCTCTGGATCCAGACGGACAAGTTCCACGAGAGCTTCTGCCAGGACGTCTCGCGGGAGAAAGGCCTCGTCATGGCCGTGACGCAAAAGGCGCCCTTTGCAAGCGTCTTTGAGAATAAAGACACAGAACCCGCTTGGAAGACCAAGCAGAGCTGGTACCAGATTTCCACCGAGGACCTGTGCATCAGCCTCGAGGCACAAAAGTTCATGGCAAATCGCATCAAGGCAGTCAAGATCATCCAGCTCAAGAGTTCCCACGCGTCCTTGGCCTCCCTTCCCGCAGACGTTTCTGCCCTCATTGCCGAAGCTGCTGAGAACCAGTCGGCATGAGATTGGCCAAAGGCGAGCCAGGTCGCTCGAGATGACAATTGGTGGCGTATAAGAGGTTGCAGGTTCAAAGAAGGCATGGGAAGGAAAGCCCGCAAATTGACACACACAGACGGCAGGACGCTTTTCATCACAAACGAAACAAATTTGAATCAACTTGACACCATAATGATTGTGTGGTCCACACTTTTCTAATAAGTACAAGTGCCGGACTGCAAGGTTCACAGAAATCGGCGAGACATTCTGGCGAGATTGTGAGGCGAGTCGCTCTCATACACACGCAACGCATTTTACCATCAATCCATCATTCCGGCCCTACCGCTGCCCCTTCACTGTCTCTCCTGATTGGCCCCCTCGACACTCGAGGTCAGCGTAGCCGCCGAGGGAGACCTCACCTGTGCATCGACGGGTGCGCTTTCTTCCTTGGCCTCGCCACGTCCTTCCTCATCCATGACACTACTCGAAGTGGTCATAGTACTTGCGCTAGCCGCGCCCGACAGCGAAGTGGCATTCGTCGTAGCCGAATACGTTGACGCATTCGACGGGGCCAGCGACGGTGGCGTGTGTCCCTGCGCGTTTGCCAGCCCATTGCCAGATGCGACCGTTGCCGTCTTCCAGGGGTTGACGTTGTCCCTCTCTTGCAGTGTCTGCCCTTGCTGCAGCTGAGGTGTGCCACCTGCAGCAGCGCGGGGCGCCGGGGCCGAGTTCATCGACCCCACAGACGAAGTAGCCGAGGCAGTCGATGCTGACTTGCCATGGCCATTGCCATTAGCGCCTTCTGAAGCATAAGTGCCGGACTGAGAAGGGGGAGCGGAGGCCCCGGCCAGTGGAGCAGACCCGCTGCCCCCACTGTTAGAGCTGCTAAGCATCATGGGGCCTGCCGGCCCACGATAGGCCGAAGGCGGTCCATTGTTGGCCTTGCTCCGCCTCTCTCGGTGGGACTCTGAGCCATTGCCTCCGCTAGCACCTTCCCTTCTGCGCCGTCGCTCACGCCGCTCGCGTCGCGCAATGTCACTGCCGTACCCGCTTGCACTGACACTTGAGCCATAACCTCCGTGCACACTTGGGTCCTGGGATTGCGAATCGTAGTCGAGCTCTGAGTCGTCGCCAGTTCCAGTATCTCCTCGATGTGATCCGGCGATTGAAGATGGCGTGCGGTACTCGTAGCGCATGTGGCTTGCGCTGCTCGAAAGGTCCGAGTCGCGCCTCGTGCGCGTTCCACGCCTTCCGTGGCCCCGTCGGTCTTCGAGATGGTTCAGGGTATTCTCAAGCTGCGCTTGAATGCGAGCAATCTGATCTGTGACGCTGGAAGTGCGCTGCTGGATCTCGTAATTCATCTGGTCCTCGGGGAAGTGATTACCACCCGCAGTCGAGGCCGGTGGCGAGGCCTGCTTGCCGTGGCCGACTGAGCTCGCTCCATGATCACGGCGAGAGCGACTACTTCGCGAGGATGGCCTGCCTTCATTGATACGGTCCTCGGCCGCTTTGCGTGCCTTGAGAATCCTTTCGGCTGCCTGCGAAGGCGTCAGAGATACCGAGGAGTTTGCCGGCGAGGCGGCCCTTGATGAGCCATGGCCGACTGATTCATGGTAGAGGTCGAAGCGGGACATGTTGAAAGCGACGTCGTCGCCACCCGCTCCCGAGATGATTCCGCGAATCTCGTCCATCATTGCTTCCCGCTCTTGCTCCAACGAGTCCATTGCTTTTTGCATAGCGAGCAACTCGGCTTGAGCTTCCTCACGAGCCGTTTCCGTCTCTTTAAGCTGCACCTGAAGCTGCACTCGTTCCATGTCCCTTTGCGCAAGAGTCGAGCTCAGGCGCCGCGACTCGCGCCTCTCCTTGTCCAATTTGGCTCGGGTCTCGTTGGCTTCGCGAGTGAGGCGATCAACGAGCTGCTGAATCTTCGCGAATTGGGCTTTCCACATTTCACTTTCGCTCATCAAAAACGCCAGCCTCTTGTTCAGGCGACCAATCTTGTTCTCGAGGCCGTCGCGCGCATCCACGAAGGTCGAAGCCCTCTTACGGAGAGCAAGGATTGCGGCCAGTTCTGCTTCGGACGTCGTACGGTTCTTGGCGGCGCGCATGCGCAGCAGCTTGGCAAAGGCAGACGGGCGGGAACCATCGTGCAGCGTCTTGTCGAAGCCAGCAATGACGCGGGCTTGGTCCCACCAAATCGGCTGCTCCAGCTGCTCGTATGGAAGATGCTGAGATCGTGGGTGCATCTTCGACATGGGCCGGAAGCGTCCGCCCGGATACGCCTCGACGAATTCGCGGGGAGGCCTGAAGTCGCCAGTAGTGTATCCAAGAGCCTGGAATAGTTTTTTCTTCCGCTTCTCGCGTAGACCCTTTGTAGATGGCGCACCTGGGGGCGGATTTGCACAGTGGACAAAGTTGATGTCAAGGTCTACAGTGCAAACCTCCTTGGCAGGCTTGACAATGCTTCGGAGCTCAGTCGAAATGGCAATCAGCCATGTTCCTGGATCTTCCAGGTAGATTTTGACGTCGCGGGCATGGCAATTCTGGTTCGCGATACCTTGCCACCCGCGCAGCTCAACCAGATACTTGATCGTCTCTACTGCGAGCCCCAGCAGAGCAGGATGGCGCGAGGAGAAGAGAATGCGCCCATTAGGCGCCAACGCAATCTCACAAATCGTCAGGATGTTGTCCACGGACAGCGTCTTGAAGAGAGGCCACATCGTAAAGTCGATGCCAATCAGACCCGTGCCCCATTCCAGAGCGCCAGGGAATGTGCAGGAAAAGGCAAGGTCGCCATCGGGACTTTCGACGACGAAAGTCTCACCCAGACGTGGGGCGGGTTTGGCGAGGATGGTGCTCATGAGCTTATTGTGCATCTCGATGTTGCGCGAGTACTTGTGCCAGGCCCACTTGTTCCAGTCGCCCAGGAAGTCATAGAGGGGGTACCGCGAGACGATGCAGATTGCATATGGCATGAAGAAGGCATTATTGGCTGGGAGGAAGCCGGCGTCCTCCTCGAGGCCCTTTTTGTCCTTTCCGGAGCGAGCCTTGGCCGCCCGGCTGAGCTCTCGCTTGATTGCCTTGGCGCGCTTTTCGTCTGCTGCAGACCATACCGTAAGGACCACACCGTAGAATGTCGCCGGCGCGGAACTCTCCTCGAAGCCAGCGCTGGCCGAGGCGGTCAGGCCAGAGCCATTGACGCCATACCCTTCGCCCGTCGCAGCAGACGCCTTCGAGTGGCTGACGCCAACCGCGCCGGTCCCCTTGCGTAGCTCGACGGAAGCGGCGTTATGGCCACTGCGCTCAATGGATTCACCGGAAGAAGAAGACAGTGTTGGCACACTGAATGAGAACGTGTGAGACGAGGCCATCGGGGGATAGTTGCTCTGACCCGACACGATTTCAATCTCCCGCGTGAAAGAAAGCTGCGAGGAGGCAAAAGGCAAAAGCAAGCGTGTATGCGCGGTCCGAGTAGGTCCAGAGTCAGTCGGCAGTCTGTGCTCGCTTGGTCCAGGCATTGGATGTGAAGACTCACCTTCAGAGCTTTGCTCAGCACTCGTGCGGTCTCTGCCTTTTCAATGCGACCACGCCCATCGGCCATCTCGATGAACTTGGGATTGTTCGGGTTCTTCTTGCCGTCGGCAGATCTCGCTTCCCACTTTTTCTCCGGTGTACCGTCATCTGCGCCGTTTTGACGGGCCGAAAGCTCTGACGGAGACGGGCAAATGGAGCATCCCAGGACTTCTGGGCGCCAGAAGCGGCCAACGGCACCTTCCATGTGGTGCACGCCAACGACGCAGTCCTCCTCGGCCAAAGTCCACACGGAAGGGTCCTTGGGAAGTCCAAAGACGGCATATAGCTGTGCCACTGTGTTTCCATCTCCCTCCTTGCTAGAAGATGCTTTCGCATTGCCGGCAAAGGATTGGTGGCCAGCGCGCCCAAACGGGTCCGACTGCGTGGGTGTGGTGCGACCGTCTGGTGTCGGCGTCTTTGCGCCGTCGTCGTGGCGGCCATCGCCGTTTGAGGGCACAGTCATCATGGCGCGCGAAGGCTGTTTTGTAGACCTTGTCCGGGAGCCAAGCGAGCCAGTGGACGAGATGGAAGCGGCGTCGGCAGCGTTCGAGGTGGCTCTGCTTCGCGACCCAATTCGCGAAGGCAGGGGGGTCAACGAGTCCTCCTGGTCTCCGGCGCGCAGGGACCTCTCGTTGCCGCGGTGATTGAAGTGCGTGCCTTCGATGTCCTGCCGAGCGAGAGCGTCGGATCTCGAGTTCTTTTTGGAATACTGCTTGGCGTTGCGCGAGTCGGATGAGGAGTGGTCCAAGTGCGCTGCAGGTACGGTGTTTGTGTAAGCTGGTTGGTGTTGGCTTTCGGAAGGAAAGGAGGCTAGAGACTGAGACGACGTCGAGTAGACGGAGTGAGAGGCTGAGGGTCGACCTGAGACGGTGTAGGAGCTGCTACTGTCTTTAGACGTGGGAAGGGGTGGCGGCGGGTCGAGCTCTTGCTGTGGGTCAGAGGGGCGAAAAGCGAGGGCAGTGAATTTGCGAGCCAAAGGGCGCAATGAAGGGTGTGAGGGCGGCGGGAGCGGGAGCGGTGGCGGTGACGGGAGCGGTGGCGGTGACGGGGACGGAAGCGGGTTGAAAGGGGGTCAATGAGGCGAAGAGTTGGTGAGTTTGAGAATTTCAATTTGTCGGCGCGTTAAGAAAAGGGTGCTAGGCCCGCACTGTGTGCTGTGTCAGTCAGAAGAGGGTTGAACTCACGTCTGGTATCCATGCCCGCGTCTGCTTGACGCTGCTGCCGACACTCTTTCTCCGGGCAAAGTCGGTGATGCTAGTGGAGCTTCTAGTGCTGCGCAGACTCTCGGTGGACCTGCGAGCAGATCGAAGGAGCCCGAACAGGCCGCCTCCTCCCGTACTACTGCTGGTGGACACGGACCCTTCGCGCTTGCTAGAGCCCTTGTGGCTGGGCGGATTTTGGATGTCTGAGGCAGCCATGGTTGAACTCGATTCAAATGCCTTAGCAACTCGGCGAATAAGCTTCTAGCTTTGAGAGCGGAAGGCTGTTCGTGGGAAGTGGCACTAGTCCACACACGACGTGGGCGCGTCTGAGAGGTGGTGCGTGCGTGTGGAGTGAGCGAGGGGGCTGAACCGAAAAGATGACCTCTCGTCGATCCGGTCGAGGGCTGGCACGGAGGAGGCAGCGTTCGCTTTTTCGAGTCGATATGTACTCGTTGCGTTGCGCTTGAGTTGTGACGCGCGTGTCAGAATCCCAAAAATGCTGCCAAGTTCGTTGGCTAGCTGGCTGGCTGGCTAAATTGATTGATTGACGGCCCAGCCTGTCGCAATCGAAAGCCGGCGGAGCTCGCGCAGCTGTGTAGCGGGAGGAGATATGCAAGGGGCTGCAATCGGTGGAGGGTGCGAGTAGCGATGAAGCAGGAGCACGTGGGAGTGGGAAAGTGTAGAGAAAGGTCGATTGGTGGTGCGGGCCGGTATCGCTGGCTTCGTGGTCGTGTCCAATGCTTATGGGTCTTCGTCGTGCAGCAGGGCGGAAATGCGGCGCGGAGGTGAGGATGGCGCTGGGAGTAAGGAAATCTTGGGTCGGAAGATAGTTGAAGGTTGGCGGCACGTAACGAGGAAGCGGGACGGGCAATTTGGCGGCGTGAGCGCGCTCCGTCGACTGAGGTGAACTCCTAGGAGGAGAAGGAGCAGCGGCAGCGGCAGCAGCAGCAGCAGCAGCAGAGACCTTTTGCGAAATGCGCTTGCAAAGTGAGCGGTGACCTTGGCGGCGGCAAGGTATAATATGTCGAACAAATGCCAACGCCAAGCCGTAGTTGCAATCGTGGGGAGTGTGGAGCAGGAAGAAGGGGAAAGAGGTAGGAAGCTTCGACGCAAGGGATGGGTTGGATACATACAAGGATGCCAAGTCGTCGCTCACAGCCCGCGATTCCCAAGCTGTTGGGTGAACAAACTATACGGAGTTCAATTGGGTGCAGTCGTGCCGCGTCGCCCACGAGAGCGAGAGAGAGAGGAACGGGCCGATGGGATCACGATGGAGAGCCGTCGGTCGATGGCCCCAGCCGAGGCCGCGGAAAAGGTGGCCGAGCCGTTGAGCAGCAGCAGCAGCAATAGCAGCAGCAGCGGGCGGCGGAGCAGCCCTTGATGGGCCGAAGAGAGCTTTGGGCGGTCAGGGCATGGGCTTTCAAAAGGCACAGAACGACAGCGCAAGAGCGGGGCAAAGAAGGACCTGTGGTGTGCCCGCTTGCCGAGCTGCATCAACGCCCTCTTCGCCCTCCCTGTCCCTCATTTGGATACGCTCCTCGCAGCATCGAGCAACTGCCGACAGTGATATCAGAGGTCTGACGGAGTCCGAATGGCGTGAGAGGGAGAGGCCAGAGGTACTGTACCTGCCAGGCGGAAACGAAGCGGGCGCTTGCCTAGCGCTTGCATACTGCGCATACACTCTCAGAGTCGCCTGTCAAAAATACACGGCCGTATCGTATTGTAGTAGGTTACAATCCAAAAGTCACCGGAGAGTGCGCGAGGCGACTGACAGACATGGGTTTGCTTGCTCAAGTGCTCACGCTGCATGCTGTCCGTTGGTTTGACCCAATCTGGGACATGCAGAACAAGCAGAGCATGGCAGCGTGGCAGCAACGCAGCGACCCAGCGACCCAGCGACCCAGCGACCCAAGAGACGGGTGGGTTATAGCTGGCCGCCACTGCCGACGACAGACAGGCAGGGGACAGCCCGGGCGGAGTCTCCGTAAGAAAGTGCAACATTCATGTGGCCCCCCCTTCAGCACCTGCTCATTGCCCACTCCCTCACGCAAGCAAACGCGTCCCGTGCGCCCATTGTGGATTGTCGCCTCGGCGTGTGTGCCTGAGACCTGCAACAGGCCCGTCGCCACTCCCAAGAGGCGAGGTCGCGAGGGCCAACCGCTTTCCCCCACGGCATCGCAGTGCAGTGCAGTGCAGTGCAGCGTCTTCGTCTTCTCTTCTTCTCGTCGACAATCGCCAGTCGGTGAGTGCCACCGAAGTGAGGGAGGGTTGAGCCGTTCCTTGCTGTGCTCCCCAAGGCGGAGGTCCCTCTTCTCTGGGTCTCTTTCCGTCCAGAGGCCGTCTCACCTAAGTCACATGCACGGAAGCACGCGGCGACCTTCTCCTTTCAGGTCCGCGGCTCGACGCCTCTGTCTTGGATCCCAGCGTGGTATGATCACGTGACGCGACTCGCAGTCCTCGGATCCGTGTCCGCGTCTGAATTTTGCCATTGAGCCTCTGAGCTGCCGCGGGTTCACTCAATGCCTAAACCTCCAAGTCGTCCAATTTCAAGAGAAAGGTGTCAGGCGACCAAATAACACAACCCTATCGTTCTGGCATTGTGCATACACACAGGACAAGGACAGGCTCATCGTACGGCACACTCCAAGAACGCGTCTCCCATACTCCTCATCCGTAGCCGCCTCGACGACCAAGCAACAGCATTGGCCTCATTCCCACGCAACAGCTTGTCCGCCACACTGCCTCACGGTTCATTCGTCAAGGGGACGTTCCGTAGTTGGCAATGTCCACTGCCTCGCTGCCCCCTGCCAACGGCGATAGCCTTGCAGTAATCAATGGGACCCACGACGCAACTGCGGCGCCCTCCGGCCCTCCTGCGGAGTTTGCCTCTCTCGTGGCACTGGCCGAGCAGATCGCCGCCCAGCCGGAGAGGCTAGCTCTTAAGAGCGGCGATTCTTCAGTCGCAGGGGGTAGTCTGGATGCACTTCAGTCCGTCTTCTCCAATGGTACGTTGACGCGAGACAGCCCCACAGCCTCCGGGCTCCAACCCTTTTTCATGTATGCTTTGCTGACACATACCCTCTATACGCCTACGTCCCGCCAATAGCCTTGAAATCGGAAGCCTCTTCCCTGCCGCACATCGGCAAGTTTCTTGTGGAAACTCTGGGCCCCGATCCTGCAGAGACACGCTCCAAGTCGAAGAAGCGCAAACGCCCCGCCGCCGCCAACAAGACTCACTCCTTCTTTGCCCCTACGCCCTTGGAAGGGCTGGTCACGGACGGCATGGGCACAGATCAGCTTTGGCAACAGCTCGAATACCGTGGCAAAGCCATCGAAAAGGTCCTCTCAGAGATTCTCGTCTATGCCGGTGGACAAGACGGAGAAGAGCAAGGAGAGCCAGACGATGAGCTCGAGCTCAAGTCCAAGAACAAAGAGGCCGAGGAGGAATTGGACGATGCTGCCTCAGAGGAGATTGTCAATCACCTCTCTTCCCTCTCTGATGCCGAACTTCGCGCGCTTGGTATCGATCCCGAACTGAGAGATCAGCTCATGGCAGACGACGACGATGACGACGGCGACTTTGAGCCTGACGCCAATGGCGAGGATGAAGAGGAAGAGGCTTACCCTGAGGGCTACCCTGGCGCTTCTGATCTCTCTTCCGACGAGGATGAGGAAGACTATCAACCAGGCTCTTCCAAGCGTGTCTATCTTGAGCCCCTCAAGACGGAGAAGGAGCAGAGGAAGAAAAAGGAGGAGCAAGAGCGTCGGGATCTCGAGCACCAGCAGCAGTTTGCCAGTCTGAGGCAAGGGCTCGCCGATGAGGCCGATGGCGATGACGACGACGACGATGGCGATGACGATGAAAGCGACGCAGACGAAGAGGATGAGATGGTGGAAGACGAGCCATCAGAGCGCAAGGCCGCTCGTAAGCCCAAGTCATTACTTGACCAGCTCGACGAGCCTGGCACATCCAATGGTGGCAGCGGCAGCTCCAAGCGCAAGGGCCCGCGCCACCCGACGCTGGACGACGACTTCTTTTCGATAGACGACTTCAACCGGGAGACAGAGGAGGCAGAGCGGCGGGAAATTTTCAAGGAAGCTGGCGCCGACGACGGAGAAGACGAAGAAGACGTCGACATGTTCCGCTCCCTGGAAGGCGATGATGCTGACATGGATCTAGACGATGCGGACGAAGCTTCCGGTGCTCTTTCGGGTCCAGGTGCGCATCCGGCAGACATTCGGTATGCTGACTTCTTCCTGCCGCCTCCCAACGGGCACAGTGGCAACAAGGGTGCCGCTCAGCGCCGCGCCAAAGGAAAGGGCAAAGGCAGCCGGGTCGGTCAAGGTGCAAAGCTGGCCAAGCAAGAAAGGGACAAGGCTGAGGCTGAGGCAGACGCTGCAGACAGCGACGACGACACCGAGGAAGACGGCCTCGCCGATGGCGACGATGCGTCGGGCTTGAGCTCGAGTGGCGCAGAGACTGAAGACGACGACGACGAGACGCCGTCCAAGCCGACCAAGGTCCGCTTCGCCCCGACTGTGGCCATTCGCAACATCAAGGCACGCGCCAATAAGTCTTTGTTCGACTCCGCTATTACTCCGGAGATGCTTAGTGCTCTCTATGGCGAGGGCGACGGCAGCAGTGATGGCGAGGACGAGGACGAAGGGGACGAAGAGGACGAAGATGCGGACACGGACGAAGAGATGGACGAGGGCTCTGACGCCGCGTCAGATGACAGCGGAGAAGGCGACGAGGCCGCAAGCGACGACTCGCAGGAAGAGCGTGAAGTAGAGAGCGAGGCCGGCGACTCGACTTTTGACGAGGAGCGCCAAGACATGACGGCCCGTCGTTTCGCAGGAGACCTCTTCGAGGACGACGATGAAGGCAGCGGAGGCGAGGGGGACTCGTCTACGAAGTTGTCGGCCCATGAGCGCCGCTTGGCTGAGCTACAGCGGGAGATCTCTCGGCTCGAGTCGGAGAATGTCGGCGCCAAGGACTGGACATTGGCTGGCGAGGCCTCGTCACGGGCTCGTCCCAAGGACTCGTTGCTTGAGGAGGACCTCGAGTTTGAGCAGAGCGCCAAGCCAACTCCTACGATCACAATTGAGCGGACAGAATCCCTTGAAGAGCTGATCAAGCGCAGAATCCTCGAGGGCCGCTTCGACGATGTGGTGCCGCGGCGAGTAGTAGCGCAACCGGAGTACAAGCCCGACTTTGAATTGTCTGACCGCAAGTCTTCGCGCGGTCTGGCCGAGGAGTATGAGGCAGACTACCAAAGCCGTGCGGGTGGCGGCGACGACGAGGGAACGTACAAGGGAGAGAGCGAGCGGCGGTTGGAGAAGGACAAGGCAGAGGTGGAGGACCTGATGAACGACCTATTCGACAAGCTGGATGCCCTCTCGAACGCACACTTTGTGCCCAAGGCGCCTCAGGGCACGATTACAACGCTTACCAATGCGCCTGTTCTCAGTGCCGAGTCTGGCCTGCCGACGAGCGTGGGCGAGACGAGCCAGCTGGCGCCGCAGGAAGTGTTCAACAACCGCGAGGGTGGGAGGGTGAATGCGATCCTGGATGGCAGCCAAGGGACACTTACACCCGAGGAGAAGAAGCGACTGCATCAGCGGAGGAAGAAGGAGAAGAAGAGCGCGCACGAGGCGAGAGAGAGGGAGCAGGAGGCCAAGAAGCTCAACAGCCAGGCGGGCAAGAAGGTGCAGGGTGGTGGGAGCAGCGCAGGCGAGACGCGGCGGGAGAAGCAAGATGCGCTCAAGAAGCTCATTGGGAACAAGGGCGTGAGCGTAGTGGGCAAGGGTGGAGCCGATGCAGCCTCAAAGGGCAAAGGTAAGGGCAAGGGCAAGGCATCGCAAGAGGGGGAGAAGAAGGCGGAGAAGTTCAAGCTATGATGATCGAAGTGGCCGTAGCGGTGCCATTGTTTGCATTGTCAGATGCTGTGTGCTCTATCTCCCATTACAATTTCATCTTCGAATCAGCATTGGCAATGCATTGCGTCTTGTGTGAAACAGTTGCTCCGAAACGACTGATTCCCTCACTGCCCACGCCGCCCAATTGGAGCGAACCAGGATTTTCGGCGCGTTGCCTGTAGCCTAAGCGGAGTGGAGTGGAGGCAGCTCAGCTCGTCCAAGTACAATATTGTATCACTCTTGGCGCGTTGCAGCACTTGGTTCCATTTCATCTCATCTGATTGGGCCAGCCCATCCAGCCACCTTTTGCTCTCATCCAGCATGTCAGGTAACTCCCCTCTTACTCTTACTCTGATCAAGAAGTCTCACTGATGTGGCGCAAGCATCCGCAGCGCTGCATTAATATCACACCCTACCGTGCAACCCAAACGGCCACACTGCGGATGCGCTGCAGCCCCCACCCAGTCGTCCGGCGATGGAGACTACAGCCCGCAGCCACGATGCCGCCTTGACCTCTGCTATGCAACAGTCATTCCCTACTGCACAGCAGCCAACATCACCGCACAGCAACAATGCCAACCATAGCTCCTCCAATGACCGCGAAGTGGCATCGATTCTCTACAGACCCTCGGATCCCATCTCTCTTTCCTCTGTCTTCCCCGAGGGTGCGACCTTGCCTAGACAGAGGCCGAGTATTGCCAGGACAACACCCGACATGGTCAAGAACCGCAATAGAGACTTGCTAGAAGCTATGCGGCAAGATGTGATTACGCATGCTTCGGACACGGCCTTGATGCATGGTCTTCGCTCGGAATTGAAGGAGATTGCACTGCAAAAACGGCCTCTCTTTCCTTCGGATGAGTCTGCTCGCACGAATGACCCTGGTCTTGCAAGGTGGAAGCAGGTCGAGGAGAGGCTGCCGAGCGCCTTTCGGTGAGTGCTGCGCACACCTTTTCAGACCGGCTACGGCATGTACTGACCGCCAACACCATTGACACAAATCAATGCGTACTGGCCGCCAACAATGTGGATTCCAATCCAACAGCTTCGACCGCCACACTTCCTCGACGTACGCTCATTGGACTGAAGGCGATTATGGAGAGCAGTCTGCCATCATACGTCCCACCCCATCGCACCTTCTCAAAACTCCTCATCCTGCCTCTGAGCCGCCCTCGCCCTCGCCCTCGCCCCCGCCCCCGCCCCCGCCTCGCACACCTTCGCCGCTACGGCGCATCCGCGCAGCTCTGGCCTCTGGAGCAGCCAAGACTGCAGGAGATGACAAGAAGAAGCGCAAATGGGAAGAAATGCAGCAGCGGATGATGGAACGCGTTGCAAAACGCCATCGGATATCAGGCTCTGCTGGAGCCACCGCGGCGGACTCTTCTTCCGGTCAAGGCCGGCATCAAGAAGAGCAGCCAGTGGCGGACAGCAACCACAACGAGTCCCAAACCCACGGCAACACAACTCCTTTGATTCTTTCTATATCCATCTACTCGCGTCCTCTGCTACGCTCCACTCGCCTCACCAGGTTTCGTACTGCCGCACAGCGCAAAGAAAACGAGGCGGCAGACGGAGACGACCCTCAGGCCGTCGTGGAGACGGAGCTGTTTGCGCCGCGCTTAGGCACCTTTGGGACTGCAGACGAGCCATTTGCATCACAGAGGCTTGAGATCTATTCCACGCAATCTCTACAAGATCTAGTCGATGGGATTGTATGCCGCAGTGATGAGATCCCGGAGAAAGATCAGGACTCGTCGGACCTGCCGCAGGCTCATGGTGGCTCTGCCCGCCTCGAGAACAGCCTGAGATATACGGGGCGCAAACGACCGAGCGAGGTTGCTGTGCTGGTAGAGGGGACACTGGCTGGGTCGCCTGGGGGACTGCTAATGCGGTGAGTGAGCTGGCTGACTCTTCCACGAAGACTACGGTAGCCTCCGTGAGCTGACGCAAAGTGGTGATCTTTGTGGTTCTTTCCATCTAGGCAACTGAAAGAGCAGATCCCGGGAACCACACCTCGAGGCCTCTCTTCTATCACGCTCGACAGCATTGCGGATCTGCGCCTGCACAAGCCTTACTGGCTCTGTCATCAAGGCAGATGCGAGCACTTCTGGACCATCGACGAGATTCGGCTGCCTACTCAAGCCGATCCGTCGCTTCCACGCGACGCGAGCGTCGACCAGGAATTTCGACACCCAATCACGACGTTCCTCTCCATGAGCCAGTTGGACCGGCCCGTGGCCTACTTGTCTGGCGTAAAGGCGACGGACGGCGCATACACAATGGGATCATGCAGTATCTGCGAGAAGCACCCTGCAAAATTCGTCGTCATTGGCGGAGAGACGATTGGGAACCCTTCCGACGCCGGCGGTGGCAGTGGCGGTGACAGCACTCCCCCCCAACACCAACACCGCCTCCCGTCTCTCCTCAGTGAGTCGGAGCCATTCTGCGCAGCGTGCCTCGACGTCTTCACGGGGCGAGTGCAGTCCAGTGAGGGCGCAGCTCCTCGTCGAAAGGCGTTCCGGAGTGTGCTCGCACGTGAGCGTGGACAAGGATCGGAGGAGACAGAGGCGGTACGCCCCGGTATGCCTTCGAGTCTCACAGTGGAGAATGCTAGTGCCAATGCGGACATTTCGGGGGATGCGACGTGGCGGGAGGTGCGTGAGAGGCTAAAGGGGGAGAAGGGGTGGACGGTGGTGCCACTGCTTGATTGAGGCAGGTAGGGAGACGGGCCACGCGACGAACGACGAACGACGAACGACGAACGACGACAATCATGTATTTTACTATGCTAGCATTCCGCTCTTTGCGCTTTAATTCAATCTCGCCCTTTGCACATCCCATCCCATCCCGTCCATCATCACGGCCTGCCTGCCTGCCTGCCTGCCTGCCTGCCTGCCTTACGTCGGAGTGACGCCCAATTCCCGACAGAGGCACTCGACGAGGTTCTCTCGCACCTCTGCGGGCGTATTGAGCGAGCAAATAAAGTACACTACGTCCCCGAGTGGGCGTGCGTGAATATTGAATGGGAGTGTCACCCCCGCTTGACCCGCATCCTGCCCGTCCCAACTCCAAGGCACCACCGGCCTAGCAGGATGATCCTGCTGCACACTCTCATCAAGCCTCAACCTCTTCAACAAACTCGTACTAGCCGTAGAGGTGTATCCCCCCGCCCCGCCAGAGCTATCCCGCAGCTTGAGGACGAGGAGCGTACCCATGGCCATGACGGAGGAGACGCGCTCACTGTGACTTAGGGAGGTGATGGCTTGGTGGGACCAGAAGGACCAGATGGGGTGGGTGCGTGCGCGCTCTGAGAGGGCTGGGTCTGCACCAGGGCCTGCACCCGCGGTGTCCCGCGTCCAAGCACGCTTCTCCCCCGCCCAGGCCCCACCCTGCTCCATCCCACCAAGGATCTTCAACGTCTCATTCGCGACTTCGCAGCCAACGGGATGCGCCGTATAACTATGTCCATGTAGGAGCGCATCGGGTTTGCTCCCTGCGGGATCGTGGAAGGTATCGAATATGTTGGAAGAGGCGAGGGTGACGCTCATGGGGAGGAGGCCGCCCGTGAGGATTTTGGCTAGGACGGAGATGTCCGGGTAGGCGCCGAGGAGGGAGGTGGGCGTGCAGTGGCCGAGGCGGTAGAGGCCTGTGAAGACTCTGTGGGCGGAGCGGGGCAGGGCGGGGAGTGCAGTGCAGTGCAGTGGTGGGGAGGAAGGCGGGTCAGTCGGGATTGCGCACGCGTCCGTGGGCACCATGCGCGATAGGTAAACTCACTCGTCATAGATGACGGGCAGACCCCGCCACTCTCCTTCTTGTCGCACGCTCCTGTGTGGCGCTCGCCCAGTCTTGAGTGGCGGATCCGTCAGACTGAAGAGGTCCTCGCTTGCGCGCACCACGTCGACCAAGACCCGCTGGAAGAGCGGGTCGACGAATACCATTCCTCCCGCGCCAAGGACAATTGGCTCGATGACGAGCGCGCCGAAGCGCTCGCCCTGCTCGAGCACGAGAGTCTCGAGCCACGACCTGATGCTCGAGCGGTAGAATTCTGCCAGACCCCCCGTCTCGCCCAGACGGGCGTCAACGTCGTATACGTGCTGAATGCTCGCAAAGACTTCTTCTTCCGCCGGTGCCGCTGCTGCTGCACCGCCGAATTGGCGGACCTCCTCTGGGATCTGCACCGTGACTCTGCCATCCTTGATGTGAACCGAAGGCGGGTCGATCCAGAACCCGCGACTGCGGTACCAGTCTACCTTTTTAGAGTAGACGCTCGGCTCGCATGCGTCCATTGCGCCGATTGTATCCCCATGGTACGACCCCTTGAGGCCTAGAATCTTCCACTCGCGCTCTGCGCGGCCAGCCATGGACCCGGCTTTGCGTCCCTGTTGGACGCGGGCCTGCGCCTTGTCCGTCGTAGCGGGGGGGGCGAATCGCTGCCGCGCAGAGGCAATGGCCATCTTGAGGGCTACTTCGATGCCCGTTGCGCCATTGTCGGAGAAGAAGACGCGGTCGGCCCAGCCTTTGCCAGGCGCAGGGAAGGCGTCGCCCGCCCACGTGGTAGAGCGGTCTCGTCGCCCGAGGAGGCCTTCTGCGAGGTTCAATGCGGGGGCATTGGCCGCCATGGGGAACAAGATGTGACCGTAGCGTCCTGCGGCCTTGGCAGCCGTCTGTGCAAGGACGGGGTGAGAGTGGCCCAAGCATTGAGTCCACCAGCTGGCAGAGGCGTCCATGAGAGGAAGCAGCTTGGACTGTGATTGCGATGGCGATTGCAATTGCTGTACGCTCTGTGCAGTCTTGGTGCTCTGCCTGAAGCTGGAGAAGAAGTCGCCATAGGCTGAGTCGATGACAGTCACGTCTTGGTCCGACTTTGCGAGGCCATGCTGCGTAAAGGGCCACCAGCAGCTGTCCCTCGTGCGCCCAGCCAACGTCTCGAGTTCTCGGATCCTGTCGACGTGCGAGGTACGGAGCTGCCGCACGACGTCTGCCACACCGCCTACTTGATCTGGGTCGCCTTCCACCCTGTTCCTGCCCCACACGAGGCTGTGGTAGAAGCTGCGCATATTGGCAATGTCTACGTCGCGCGAAGCAGCCCTCTGGGGAGGCCCTCCCCACAGGCCCTGACCCTGCTGTCCTGCGAGACCATAGACGGGGACGCCAACCTCCTTTCCCCAATTGACGAGGTAGTCTGCATTGCCCCACTTGTCGCCTTTTCCCTCTGTGAAGAGGAGGATGGCATCGACTTGATGGCCGGCAATGACCAAGCTCTCGTATGCAGACTTGGTGGTGGAGATGCCACCGAGGTTGGCATCCCCGATGAGAATCGTCGGCAGCCGCAAGGGGCGGTAGAGGTGGATCTGCGAGGTGCCCGAAGGGCAGGGCGAGTGTGGTCCTCCTGCCGTCTCGACGAATGCGACCGAAGGCCAAGGGGCCGGGGCCGCCTGGTCGTCTTCTGAGCTGTTAGCTTTGCGCGAGATCCATCGGCCCACTGCCTGAACGAGCTCGCTGTCGGACGGCGTGTTTGTATGCTGAAAGAGCCGGGGAGATCCCTGTCCAATCTCCTGGTCAAAGGTGGGCGTCGTCAATGTGGCGGCAAGGTGAGGCGATACAGCGTGTTTGTAGCGCACAGCCGTCGTCTGGGAATGGGGTGAGGCATAGAGGGAGATGTGGCTGGCGCGGGGGACGGTGCGGCATGTGTCGGTCAGTATGGTATTGCAGCAACTTGAGCGACGTCCGGACCTGGCGCACGCCTCACTTGTCGTCACTGTCCTCCATGGGCCCCGTGGAGACGGGCTTGAGATAGTGTACCCGCTCGCCGCGCCTTTGGCCGCCAGCCATGGCCTCTTGGATGGCCTGCTCATGCTGCTCTGGGCTGCTGAGGTAGACTTGATCTCCGGCTGCGAGGGGCAGCGAGGCACTGGCAATGCATAGTGCAGTGGTGAAGATGGTCTTGCCCACGTCGGTATTGGCACCAAAGACTTGATGCAGGCGTAGCCTGGGATACAGGTGTGACATTGTTGTGTTGTGGCCGAGGTTGTGGATGAGGGTGCACGGACGCCGCAGCCCGGCTGGAAAAAGGTTGAGCAGGTGTGTCGCTATGAAGGATTCGATGCAGGCCAAGGGACAAGAGCAGCTTTATCTTCGATTGGACACACCAGCTTTCCACTTCTTCTCGGCTCACTAGACCTTGTGTTGCACCGCACGCTGCCGGCCACTTTCCCAACCCTATACCTCGCCTTGCCTGCCCGTGTGAGTCAAATTCCGCGCCCAACCTGCTTGCTGTGCGTGCGACCTTCCTGGCCGAAACCCCAACCGAGTCGAGTCCTCTCTGGCCCTGCGTCGCGTCGCAGTCACATAGCCGGGTGAGCGCGAGAGCCGGCCCCCGGCCCGAGCCACGCGTCGCTGCGAGTGGGGGTTTGGTTGGTCCGCGGCAGACGACACGCCTGCTCACTTTCTCACAGCTTCAAAGAGGCGGTAGGCAGGCAGTGAGCCGAGAGTTCTTCTAGGAGGGGTTTATATTAAAAGTTTGGATCTGCTCAAACGGTGTATATTAGGTTTACAGAGACAAAATGCAATGCCGACTAACTGCAGCTCTGAGAAGTTGGCGGACATTCGAGAGCATCATCAACGCGTCACGTGACGCCCTCTCACAGTGACGCAGAGGTGCATGAATGAAGCTCATCTCGTGCGGGCGGGTGTCCCGTGCGAGGCGTTTGCGTTGCGAGGGTTCGAGTCCCTTGTTCCTCTTCTCTTTTTCTTATGTGCGGGCCGCCTCCTGGGCAGAGTCTATTCAAGAGCCGTTTAGGACAAGTCATAGCCCAAAAGCTCATCTCTCTCGCCTTGTCTTCACCAGCCCAAAGCTCACCTCTCTCGCTTCTCTTCTCTTCACCATTACCCCCAAGCACTCACACACACATTCGCATTCGAGCGCACTCTCCCCTCCCGCCGCCGCCTTGGTCCGCGTCACCCTCACGCGCCCACCATCACCCGACGGCAGAGGTCTGGCCCGCTGCGCAGTGGACCGCCGCGGCGGCCACAGCGATACTCTACCAGGCGAAACAAAGGCAAGCGAGGACCAGCACCAGCCGCCATGGACGATACGGAGCAGTCCAAGATGTCCCTAGCCGAGGCTGCGGAGCTGTTAGAGCTCCCCGATGGCGGCGCAGCAGTCGACGATGACATGGTCATTACCATGTATAACTTGCAAGAGGGCGATAACCCTAGTGCCAGGGACCGTCTCCATCAAGCACTTGGCGTCCTCGCTGAAGCACGCAATAGCCAGATGCTACGGCGCTTTCATGCCACCGGAGAAATATCAGCCTCTCCAGGCGGCGGTGGTGGTGGTGGTGGTGGTGGCATGAGCGGCAGCACGACCAATAACAATCTCATGCAGGGTCTCGATCTAGGCCACCCCGACCTGCCAGCTGGCTTGAACAACATTGGCAATACATGCTATCTCAATTCCGTCCTGCAGTACTTTTATGCTGTTCGACCCCTCCGCGAAAAGGTCATCAAGGCCAGTCGGGACATGGGCGAGTCAGACGCCGTCGCCGCCGCCGCCCCCACCTCCTCTTGCTCCTCGCGACGGGTTGGAGGACGCGCCGTCACCGAGTACGAGGTCAAGCGCTCCAAGCGTTTCGTCCGACTCCTGGCCCAGCTTTTCGACGCCATGATGACTTCTCCGCTTCTGGCCGTGTCTCCCGAGCGAGAGTTGGCATACCTGGCCTTGGTCTCGGCTCGCGTCGAAGAGCTCGAGGGCTTGCAACAGCAGTCGCCACTCGAAGCCACTGGTACCGACTGGCCGCAATATAGCATGCAGAGCTCCGTCAATCTCAGCGAAGCCGACTTACCTCGGATGGAGACACAGCGGCCTTCTTCGCCCGTCTCGCCGGCTGCGCAGACGCCGGCCGCGCAGACGTCAGTGGAAGCTTCGACCAGCGACACTATCGCGGCTCAAGGCCCGCAAGAGGCAGAAGATGCCACGATGGAGGAGGCGCCGGTGCAAGAGGAAGATCAGACGAAAGCATCATCCGGCGTAGAGTCCCGCTTCAGCTCTGCCACGCCAGAGCCGACGCAGCCGCCGCCCCTTCCCCCTCGCCCGCCAAGAGTAAATGCTCTCGTCGAATCGTCGACGCCCTCGACGGCAGCGACTGGTGGCAGAACACCGCCATTGCAGCGCTCGCGGAGAAACTCTCTGATGACGTTGGGCGCTCAGCAGGACGTGAGCGAGTGTCTGAACAACGTCTTATTCCAGATTGAAATAGCATTGGGTCCGGGCAGCGGCGGCGGCAGCGGCGGAGGCGGCGAAGGCATGTCACAAGCGGCGCCTTCCAGAGAGAATTCCACACTAATGGATGGCCAGGAGTCCTCGGCAGCTCCTCTGCCTCTGCGGTACCCGGACAGCGTCGAAGAGCAAGGGAACATCGCGGCTCTCTTTACAGGCAAGACGTCGCAAAAGGTAGAACCGCTGCTGCCAGACAGCGACGAGACAGTCAGCGAGAGCCTTGGACCCTCCCCAGCTCCCTCTCCCACGCAACCATTCGCGCCTCACCGATTCGATTCCCATAATACCCACATCAAGAACGAAATCTTTAGCATTCTGCCCGTCGACGTCTTTGAAGAGGAAGGGCGGGACATCTACGATGGACTCGACGGCTTCTTTGAAGAGGAGACACTGGAGAGCCCCGACTCCAGCCGTGTTCGCCGATCGGTCAACTTGCTCGAGCCCCCGCCCATACTCCAGATTCAACTGCAGCGGGTCCAATTCGACCGGGTCCGCGGCGTGGCATACAAGACGCAGGCGCACCTCGAAATGGGCCAAGAGCTGTACATGGACCGATACATGAACTTTGACCCGACGCGATCCGAGCGCGACGCCAGAATGGCAGCCAAGCGCAAGCGGGCCGTGGCCATTCGGACAGAGATCCGCGAGGCCCGTGAGAGACTGGCTGTCCTTCGCGGCCCTTCTCGGTCGGACGCCAACCGCACAGCATCGAGGCCCTCGAGCTCCCTGTGCACAGCTGCAGGCCGGCCGCCGGCACCCGCACCCGCCTCGGTGGCCAAGACTTTGGCAATGACAGCCAAGTCTCTGAGAGATCTGGCGAACCTGTCACCGATTGAGATTCCTCCCCGTGCTGCTGTCGGCAATGAGGGCGCTGGGGCGCCAACCGGAGACGACGGCACTCCTCCTCAAGAGGGCGAGGAACCTCCGCCTTATCCTCAACAAGATCCAGTCGAAGCCGCAGAAGAAGCAGAGCTATCAGGTGGATTCCAGTCCACAGATTTCTCCTTGCTCATCACCGAGGACCTCTGTGGTTTCCTCGAGGAGGAGAGTCGGTCCGTCGAGGTCGAGTGCCGCGCGCTAGAGGAGCGCATCTTAGCTTTGAAGCGCGAAGTCGAGCAAATCTGGATGCCCACGGCAGAGTCCGACGAGGGAAGACAAGTGGCATATCGTCTCATGAGTGTGTTTATGCATCGTGGCGAGGCGTCGCATGGGCATTACTTTTTGAATCAGAGGAGAGTGCCCGACCTGGCGCAGGTGCAGGCGAAGGCGCAGGCTAGTGAACAGCCCGCGACTCCGCCACAGCAAGGAGCGTCCGTGCAGGTGCAGTCGGTGCCGATGCCCCTCGGAGAGTCACAACAGCAGCAGACGCAGACGCAGACGCAGACGCAGACGCAGGCTGATCCGGACGTCACGATGGACGCAGCCAGCCAGCAAGTCGAAATCGACGTCGAGTCGTTTCCCACGCTTCAGGACACGTCCAAGACTGGCGCAGACTCGCACACAGCAGAAGGGGACGACTCCAACAAGGAGAATGCTGTGCCTGCGCAAGCGCTACCAGAAGTCCCGCCGCGGCCTCCAAAGTACACGCAGACGCAGACGGACACCAACAATCCTTTTGCCGACCCGGGTCTCCCCGCCCCCGCCCCGGCCCACGCCCCCGCCGACCCCGAAGCGCCCTCCTGGTTCAAATACAACGACCGCGACGTGACGCCCGTCTCCCTACAAGACGTCCTGCGCGATCAAACGGGCGCAACGCCCTACCTCCTATGTTACGTCCGGGAAGACCTCCAGTCTGGCTCTGGCTCTGCCTCGGCGGTCTTCGAGAGTCTCAAGAGGGAAGTCGACCTTGGGCCTTTTACCGCGGAGGCGGGCGCAGACGCAACATGCTTCGAGCGCGAGTCTGCACCTCCGCCCCTTCCCAGTCCCAGCCACAGCCACAGCCACAGCCCGCAAGAAGGCGAAGGGGAGCAGCGCACAGCAGCTCCCGCTCCCGCTCAGGCTGGTACCGGGGCCGATGGTGATGGCGATGGTAGTGCAGAGATGGACACGTCCCCCGACGCAAACGCGGGCAGTACCGCGGGTGCGCCGCCCAAACCCCTTACCCTCGCAGAGCAAATCGCTGCTGTGAGGGCGAGGCAGGAGCGGGAGGGTCTTCCCCCCGATGGGGATGGGGTGCAGACGCCGCCGTTGCCGCCGGAGTTCCAATGCGAGGAGGCGAGGGAGGCGGAGGCGGCATTTGCAGAGGGCCGCGGCGAGGACGCGCGCGGGAGAAACACTGATGTGTCAGAGGTGGTGCTAGGGAACAGCGCAGGAGAAGGAAACGGTGCTGCAGGGCAAAAGGCAGACTCTGCGGCGTCGGCGTCGGCTTCGGCGTCTACGTCGGCGCCGAGTGCGGGCACGGGCGTACTACAGGAGCGGAAAAATGTTTAGCTGCGTAGGGGAGTGCTGGAATTCGATGAGTCGAGGGAATACCACTTACTCCATCTAGAATTTGGACTGCCTCGCGCTGGGTCGGACTGGAGCAGCTCGGCGCGGTCGCATGCATCATACACGGACACAACAGGGTAGAAATTCGATTTCACTTTGTGACTACTGATTCTTTATCATTGTTCACTGTATTCTGTATGCTTAAAGGGTGGAAGTGAGAAAGAGAGTGAGAGTGAGGCGTTCCTCCAACCAAGTAACTAAGCAACCAAGCAAGACTTGGCGTACAGGAATCTCCTTCCTCCTGCACGCCCAAATTACTGCCCTACAGAAAGCTATACGACTCCCACTCGCGCATTCATTCACAGCCCCACGCCCAAGCCCATGACCGCCAGACATAACCCCACGGCCAGTCCCAGTAGAAGTACCGGCAGGAAGAAAACACAGAGGAGGGGCAGCGTCCATGTTTGGAGGACGTGGGTATCCCATAGGAGGGATTGGAGCGTCTCTGGTACGGCTGGAGCGGGAGCGGGAGCGCCGCCGCCGCCGCCGCGGACGGTCCGCAGGAGGAAGATCACCGCCTGTTCGGTGCGGTGCGGAGTGAGGAGCGCAAGGAAGTACGTCCCTAGGAGGAGGGCCGCACCGCGGCGTGCTACCGAGGGTGCACGCGCTCCCCATGGTAAAGCCACTTCCACGCCGCGGAAGGTCGTCGTCGTGCCTGTGCGTGGCACGCGAAGGAGCACCGCAAGAGGCAGAACGAGGAGCGTGCCTAGTGTGAGGGCGAGGGAGAAGTTCAGGACGCTGAGTACTGCGATGACCATGCCTGATTCGAGGAGGGTGAATGCTTGGATGAGGGAAATGAGGGAGAGGACGCGTCGGTTTTTGCTTGGGGGGAGGGTCGTCGGCGTCGGCGTCGGCGTGGATGTGGACGTGGACGCGGAGCGCGAGCGCGAGGCCAAGGTGCCGATGAGGAAGAGGAGGAGGAAGGCGCCAGAGGAAGTGATGCGCTCGAGGGAGGTAAGCGGCGAGGAGAGGAGCGCTGCGTCTGCGGCTGCGGCTGCGGCTGTATGCGCGCCATCGACGTCGAGGACTACGGCGGCTTGCCGCAGTGTGGCGAGCGCCGCTAGGCCGACGGCGTGTGCGGCAAAGAGGATGAGCAGGGCAGAGACGACGGGGCGGCCTTGGGCATTGAACTCGTCGATTAGAGATAGGAGGCGTGATCGCGCGGCGGGGCCTTCGAGGCCGCTTGCGAGGACGGCTTGCGAGAGGCTCATCTTGAGGTCAGTGTCGGTGGGACGTTCCAGGGGAAGATCGGGCGGACCTGTCGCGAGAGGTTTTGACGCCGTCGGCACGCGCAGGCTAGCAACGTCGCCCTGTACCACCTCGACGAAGCCCTGTTTGCGTTCTTGGGCTGCGGTGCCCTCACGCAGCCACAGGGAGATACCCTGGAAGGTCATGGCGAGGCTGAGGAGGATGGCGACGGGGAGGTAAATGGCAAGTTGTACGAAGCGTTGAGGCGTGGAAAGAAGGTAAAAGAACTGCGAGTGATGCAGTCGCTCGAGGAGGTTGGAAAAGGAGCGGGTCGAGGCTTCCATGATGCGGCCGAGATGCCAGAAGCCAAAGGGGCCCTTTGCTGGGACGGCATAGATGGTGATTGCGTCGACGTGGTATCGTTGGAGGAGACCATGTATGCCAGTTGGACGGCCAATGGACTGGGCCCTGATCTGCTCGAGGATATTCTGACTGCCTCGCTGGTAGTTAGCCACGCCACGCCATCCCCAGCCCAGCTTGTCTTCGAGGAACTTGCCAAAGGAGCCCCACTTGCCACCTGGTTGATCGTCTGTATACGAGTAGTCGTCTTGACTGGCACCGGCTCCGGGCAGTCGTACAGGGACATGGCCCATCTTGTCTGCGATTCGCACGACTGTATTGAGTACGTCCATGTTGGGCAGCTGGCCATTGGCGCCATCGTGGAGAATCTCGAGGGAGGAGAAGCTGTCCGATGGGAAATCAATGGCAATGGAATTCCAGACGGCACTGCCTGCGCAGGTGAGAGGATCGATGTCCACATTCTCGGAAAAGGACAGATCCTGACTCTGGCCAGCGAAATACGCCTCGGACCAAGCTTGCATGCCGTCGAGGTAGCCGTCGCTGAAGACGAAGATGAGGTCTTTGCTCCAGTGTAATTGTGAGGAGAGGTACTTGGCGAGGGACAAGAGGATGGAGACGCCCCGTACGTTGATGCGGTGCTGATTCTGCGTGGGGCGATGATGGTCGCCGTTGTCATCGGGATCATCGGAACCATCCCAGCGGCTGAGCCAGCTGGCTGCAAGGATGAATGCCTCTCTTCCATCTGACCTGGGGCTCATGGAGCGTGCATATGTATTCAAGCCCGATACGCGCGACGAGGCGGCGGCATGGGTCGACGGTAGGTAAAAGGCATAGGACTGCGTCTCTGGTTGTAGCCCGAACGAGGCTAGCTTGGAGGAGATGTACTGTGCACGGTCGGCGGAGCTGGCAGACTCGAGATCCCTGACTTGACGGGAAATGTCATCGCTGATGCCGACTTGTTCCCAGTTCCAGTAGACGTTGGCTTGGCCAGGTTGCAAGGCATTTTCGTCGACGTACGTCTTTTTGCTGAATGGAAGGTTTGGGCTCGGCAGCAAGAGGAGTAGGACAAAGGCAGAGAGGACGACGAGGGGTCGTATGATGGGCCCAAGGCGCGAGACCAAGGAGAAGACTTTGCGACGAAGCACAAGGCGACGCAGGTTGCTGGCCGAGGGGGTTGGAGAGACGGGGACGGGCGGCGATGGCGATGGCGATGGCAAAGGGGATATGGCTTGGCCATTTGATGGCAAGGGCGGTTGGAGACTGTCTGGTATTGTCGCACTCCGCAGCACATGGGACGGTGATGGTGACGGAGACGGTGACGGAGACGGGGACGGGGACGGGGAAGCTGAGGCGGCAGGAAGCGGCGACGGCAAGGCAGATTCCTCGACTTCTTGTATGGCTGCAGCATTAGCCCGTCTTGACGATACACCGGCTGCCTTGGAAGTACGGCTCCTTGGCGTCTTTGGCGGTGGTTGAGCTGCAGCTGCCGACGTCGATGCTACCGGGGAGACGTGGCCATTGACATCGTCGTCGTTGCTGACCCCTCGCAGTGCTTCGGCATCTGCTGATTGAGAGCGGGTGCTGCGCCGCGTGGAACGCCGAGGTGTGGAAGGCGTCGTGGAGGAGGACATTGGTGGGCGCGGGGCGGTGCAGACAGTGAAAGTGAAGCTCCCTTTGAATGGCCCTCTGCGCTAGAGTCCAAGATCTTGAAGAGGAGGAATGATTGACTTTCTTGTTCTTGCCGGCTTGCGAACCTTTGCTGCCCTGCCTTGGTCGCTTGCTTGCTTGCTGCCCAACCAACTAACTCTGCCTGTTTCTTGTGCCGCCGACGCAACTCTTGAGATGCGCGTCGCAGAAGCCACGCGTTGTGACGTGCGTGACGTGCGTGACTGACTGACTGACTGCGACGTGACGGACGGATGGAGGCGGCGGCGGCGAGGTGAATCGGTTGCGCAAGAAAAAGTCACCATGCAACATTGTTCAAGCCTTTCAACCTCTTTCCAACCAGACTAACTCTCCCTGCTGCGAGCAAAAAGAAAAGGGGGATCTGGCTCTCCCTCTGAAGCCAACACACACGCAAGCGACGACCAAGAAAGCCTGGCAGATGGACCTCCAGCCGCAGATCCACTAGACCACCAAGCATACAAAAAAGGCAAAAAGCGTCGGGAATCCACTTGCCGCCGCCGTCGTCGTCGTCGCGCTCACAAA
Source organism: Quambalaria eucalypti (assembly GCA_004016185.1). Taxonomy (NCBI): domain Eukaryota; kingdom Fungi; phylum Basidiomycota; class Exobasidiomycetes; order Microstromatales; family Quambalariaceae; genus Quambalaria; species Quambalaria eucalypti. Next base: position 39,704 of record RRYC01000061.1, read on the forward strand.
GGCAGGACGCACGCAGCCCCCTGTTGGGCGCGCAGGTAGCCTCGAGTAGCTCAGCCGCCTATTCCTGCGCACAACACTCTTGGGACAATCCCCACCATCCAGCATGGACGGCCGCCAATATCAGTCCGGCCAGTCATGGTCATCGCGCAAGAAGAAGAACAAAAAGGGTGGCGGTGGTGGTGGTGGTGGTGGTCCAAGGGGAAATGCTGGTAGCGGCGGCGGCGGCGGCGGCGGAGAAGGATTCCACCCACGTCCAGGGCAATCTGCTCAGGCCCTGGAACCAGAGACGGATGAATTTGGCCGTGTGCGGCGGCCCCGTTCGCCCAGTTCCTCCTCCTCCTCCTCCTCTTCACCTCCACCACCACCACGAGCTCCTCTCCCTCCGCGGGAGTACCCCTCATCGGCTGCGGGTCCCTCTTCGTATCGAGGGCAAGACGACCCTCCGCCTCGCTGGGGTCCTCGAGGTAATGGCGCATCTCAGACGGCTGGCCCGACCACGCCCTACCACCAGCGCTCAGCCTACCCTCCTCCCCCTCCTCATCCCGGTCCACCTCCCTCTGCTGGGGGCTCTCCTCCTACTCCCGGACCTCGCACCGATGCACCGCCCTCGGGGCCCGGAAGGTGGCGCCAAGACCGAGATTGGAAGAATAGCAACTACAACAGTTATAATAACACCACCACTGCCAACAACAAGTGGGATCGACGTGGGCAAAGAGGGCCCTACGACGACCCCTTGGCTCCAAGCGATGACTACTATGGCAGCTCAGCCGGCTCACATCGAGACCAGGGCAGACGAGGCGGCCGTGACAATCGCGATCGGTATTGGGATGAAGACTACCCTACTCGTCCCACTCGTCCCTTTGGTGACCGCTCTCAAGATCGCAATCGCAATCGTGATCGCGATCGTGACTTTGCCGAGCCAGCCCGAAGTGCATATCGCGATGATAGGCGGCGCCGCTCGCCCCCTCGTTCCGCCAGTGGCAAGTCGCAAGATGGGGATTCCACATATTCACGGCGACCTGCGCGGACGGGTGGCAGCCGCAGCCCTTCTCCAGGGTGGCGAGGCAGCGATGCGCCCTCTCGAGATGCCCAACGCTCTCGAGTCGATGATCGGCCCCCACCGCCTCGCAGTCAAGCCAGACAAGAAGCCTCCAGAGCTGCTTCGACCAGAGATCGCTTCCACGACGGCCTTCCTTATGATGATGATGATGATGACGGAGGCGGCGGCGGCGGTGGGGATGAGGACGCATCTGGCCGTCGCGTACGTACCACAGACCATTCCGAATCATCTACACCCCGCGTGCCACCTCCTCGTGAACGCCGTCAGAGGAGCTACTCTCTTGAGTCGAACAGCGGAGCGAGCACAAGCGGCCGCAGCTTAGCAAATCGGATATCCTCTGGTCCAAATCCCAGCCGAGAAGCACCGCCTCCCCCCGCACGCAACGGTCACCAACCCTACGAAGCCCCTCGACAGACTCAGCCAAAGAGGGAGCAGTCCCGTAACAGAGACCGCCATAAAGACAGACGTGCTCGCAAACGTGACGCCAGCTGGAATGGGTCAGGCGCGGCCCTCGACCAGGCGCATGCTAGACCTAGACCGCCGCCCGATGCTACGGCCGATGTCGCCGTCTTGTCCTATGGCTCAGCAAGTCCAGACGATTTGCGCAGCAACACCTCTCCAGCAAAGGCCAAGTGTGAAAAGCCAGAGGAAATGGCGTCGCGGCCGGTCCCTGACCCGCGGGCTGCCCGAGCAGCAGAGCACATCGGTCACCACTCGATAGCAGAGCGTCGCGTGGCTCTACCCTACACGGAGCCTACCGCTCCTTCTGCCTCCCCTCTTCGGAATGAAGCGCCAATGCCAGGGGACCTTGGTCAAGATCAAACTCGCAATCGTGAACAGCGGACGGCTTCGCGTGGCGGCACGACCTTTGGTCCAAGCCGGGTTGCTGTGGACCCAGGTCGCCAAAGTCGGAAACGAAGCAGACACTCTGACTCTGATTCCGATGGAGATGGCTCGGATGCTTCGCACTCTGCCTCGTCGGCGTCTCCGGCGGAAGAGTTTCCAGTCGGCGAGCCCATTACGCTCTCTGACGGATCTCCTTCGACGCAACAAAGTCGCGACTCGCCTTCTAGTCGGTGGAAGTCTGCATGGCAGCCAGTCCAGCCGGCTTCTGCCAATGGCGCTCGCGATCCTCCGTCGCCATCTCGGTTACCCACAGATCAAGGTCCTGGCCTTGCCTCTTCCGAGGGCCGGGTGAAGCCTCCGGCTACGGCGCCGAGTGCTCAGCAGCCTTCTGTGATCAGCGTGACGTCGTCTCCTGAAGACGTCGAAATGGCCATTTCTCCTGGGTCTCCGAACTCGCCGAAGGCTGCTGCAGCGGCACAGGCGGTGCAGGCGGCGCCGACAGCGCCGACAGCGCAAATAAATCCTGGGCAAGCAAACGATCTTGAGCCGATTCCCGGCTTTGGTTCAGTCACAGGCACCGCAGCCGCTGCCGCTGACGACGACGCAGCGCGGACACAGTCAAGATCCTTGCATGAACCGCATCCCCGACAACAGCTCGAGGTGCATCCCAGCGCTCCCGGTATTCCCACTGTGCTGACTACCCTCGCCACATCAGAAGCCAGCGAAGGGCACCCCTCCCCACGGCAAGGCGAGAGCGTCGTATCCGATGCCGAGGAAGACGGCCCATCAGAACCAGAAGGGGGAGCCTGGAGCCCACCGCGTGCGCTCCCAACCGAAGTCTACAGTCGGATTGCACAAGTGGGCGAAGGCACCTACGGCCAAGTCTTCAAGGCCAAGTCGGCGCAGACGGGCATCTTTGTCGCGCTGAAAAAGATTCGCATGGAGGCGGAAAAGGATGGGTTCCCTGTCACGGCGATGCGCGAGATCAAGTTGTTGCAGATGCTCAGGCACAAGAATATTGTGCGGCTGCACGAGATGATGACTGTCAGAGGTGAGTAGGCGCGGCGTCGTGTGCGCCATCTGTCGGCTCGGCTCGGCAAGTCGCTGACATCTGACGCCCCGTCCCCTCTCCGCCCCGCCAAGGCTCCGTGTACATGGTATTTGAGTACATGGAGCACGACCTCAACGGGGTGCTGAACCATCCTGCAGTGCAATTCACGCCAGCGCACCTCAAGTCTCTCGCATCGCAGCTGCTCCAGGGCCTTGCGTACCTGCACCGCAAATGCGTTCTGCATCGCGACTTGAAGGGATCCAACATCCTCCTGAGCAATACCGGTCTCCTCAAGCTCGCCGACTTTGGGCTAGCTCGGCTATATGCCAAGCAGCGATCCGCGCCGCGACGGGGCGACGGCCTGCCCTCGCGCGGCGTCTCCCTCTCAGCATCAGCAGGAGGAGCAGGAGGAGCAGGAGGAAGCAGCAGCAGCAGCGGCACCCGCCCAGACCATAACTACACGAACCGCGTCGTCACGCTATGGTACCGTCCGCCGGAGCTTCTCCTCGGCGCAACGCGCTACGGCGCAGAAGTCGATACGTGGGGCGCGGGATGTATCTTCCTGGAGCTGTTTACGCGTCGGCCCGTCTTCCAGGGGATGGACGAGATCCACCAGTTGACAGTCGTCGCAGAGGTGCTTGGTCCACCGGAGGAACCCCTGTGGGAGGGCGTACGCGCGTTGCCCTGGTGGGAACTCGTTTGGGGCGCTGCTGCCAATGCGCCAACTGGACATGCAGATCATGATCCCCAGAAGGACGCGCCAGACCAAGACGGAGACGCAGACGGAGACGCAGCATCCACTTCCCTACCGACACCCGCCCGCTACTCCGCGCGCTTCCGCTCTAAATTCTCTCCCCTCCTCTCCCCCGCTGCGCTCGACGTCGCCCAAGGCCTCCTAAGCCTCGACCCGCGCAAACGCCTCTCCGCAGAGGACGCACTGGCCTTACCGTACTTCTCGGAGGAGCGGCCCCGCGCGGTTCGCCCAGAGGGCGTACTTTCTAGTTTGAAGGGGGAGTGGCATGAGCTTGAGTCGAGGAGGGCGAGGCAGAAGGCTGGGGGGCCGAATCTGAATGTGCATGGGGGGAATGCGGGGGTGACGGCGAGGGAGAGGGAGAGGGAGAGGGAGAGGGAGAGGGAGAGGGAACGGCAGTAGGTAGTGTGCGTAGAAGGGGCGAGGCTCTCAGGCATGAAGAAGAGCCCCCCAACCCCCACACCCCACCCGCGTGCGTACGTTGGATTCGCTTGCTTGCCCAATTGTACAAAATCCCATCGCGCTATCGCTACATACTGCTTGCTTCCTTTGCAGCCAGCGGTCAAACATGATCATAGTCATCATTGCGTCGCACTACTTAGTCTCGAGCCTGACGAGACGAGACGAGACGAGACGAGACGAGACGGCAAGGGACGGGACGGACGTAGCACATCGGAGAGAGTCCTAGGGGTATCAGACTGCCACATACATGCGCATGATAAGTGCTTGCACTCGTGCGCCGTCGCCATCTAGACGAGACGAAACGAGACGAGACTCGTAGGGCGGGGCACGACGCGATACGGTACCATACGATATCTGGGTAAGTAAGAAAAAGAAAACCTCCAACTGTTGCTTCACCTTGGTATGTCTGCTGTGCGTGGGTCCGGCTCGAGGCGAAGCGGTGTGCGGTGTGCGGTGTGCCGTGTACCGTTTGCAGCGTGCGTTACCTTTGTCCTCGCTTTGCCTGTGTTCGTACTCGTATTCGTGTTCGAATTCGTCCCATGACGTGCATGTGCACGTAGATCTGGATGTGGGTGCCATGAAATAGAGTTTTAGAGCTTACTGCGCCCCTTTGATCTGATCCGATCTGATCGGATCGGATCGGGGGCATGAGCAACTAGTTGCATCTGCGTGTGAATGTGCGTGTGAATGTGCGTGCGAATGTCAATGTGAATGAATGCACGCCCTAACTCAATCAACTCGGCGTGTGCGTGTGCGTGTGCTGCGTTTGCGTGTGCGTTTGCGTGTGCTTCTCACGCCGTGCGTTTGCGTTTGCGTCTCACGCCGTGCGGCGGCGGGCACGGACGTCAGGCGGGGTCTGTATTGTAAGTACGAGGAGCGTAAAGGCAAGGCAAGGCGGTGGAGTGGAGTGGAGGTGTCACAGGGAGCGAGCGAGCGATAGCGTGTGAAGCACAGCTCAGTGAGTACGAAACGAAGACTGACTGACTGACTGACTTGGCTGGGGGATGACGAGACCTAGGGTCTTTGCAAGCCTCGACTCGAAGGCTGAGCGTGGGTGGGGTGTGTCTCGTCTACAATGGGTACATACATCCGCGCGGCCGCAGTGCGCTGTGAACTTACGACGGACGGCGCACAACGTAGGCCTACGACGCGTCGGTGACCAGACAGACGAGAAGAGCAAGCCTTCGTCGTCGGCGGGCACGGCTTCTTCTTGGTACGGGCCTCGTGATGTGAGTCCTTTTGCCTGAGCTTGCGCGGCGACGGCCAGTCCTTCCCGTGCGTGCGTGCACATTGCGTCGCGTCGGTGTGAGGCCTCGGCTGTGGCTTGAGCTTCGGCTGCCGGCTGAGGTCTCGTCCGGGCGGGGCGATTGCGATTGCGGTGCGGCTCACGGTGGGTGCGGCGTTAGAGTGTCGCTACGTCGGACATCGGCGCGGGCACACCGCTTGTCGTCGTCGTCGGCGGCGTCGTCATTCCGTCTGCCTGATCAAGTCCTACAGTATCAGAGGAGCAGGAGCAAGATAGCACCAGCCGAGGGGCGTTTGCCGCCGCCGCGCCGCCATCTGGCAAGCAAGAATTTAAAGATGGCGATCTGTGCGCTCGGCTGAGGTGCCTCGGCGAAGAAAAAGAGTGAAGAAGGCAAGGCAGCTGCAGTGCGTGCAGCAAGAGCGCAGACTGCAGGGTGAGAAAAAGCGGGGTAGCATAGGAAGAGTCCGAGTGGCTCGCGTCCCGCAGGCACTGGAGCAGTGTAGTGGGTTGCCACGCGCCTGCGGGCTGCTGTGGCCGTTTTGCGGGGAGCAGCGGGAGCGGCACGATGAAGACATGGGGGGACGGGCTGCCGGGGCGCCTCGTCAGTCTGGAGTATGGTGGCTCTTGCCGCAAGGCAAGGCAATGCTACTGCTGCAGTGCGGGCTGAGCTTTCGAGGAGTCAGGCAGCTGAGCCGTCCGCCCGCCAGTCCGCCCGTCCGCCCGTCCGTCTGCTGGACCTCATCACCCTCGCCTCGCCGTGTTGCCAATTGCGTCCAATGCCACGCGCCCGGGGCGACAACCAGCTTGCGTACCGTGCGTACCGTGCGCACTTACATTTCCAATCTGAGCTGCCTGCGCTGCCTGCGCGAGTGCAGCTGCCCCAGTGTCCCCGCGCCACTCGCCATGCCCATCCGTTTGTTCCTCTGCACGCCCGCCCGCTCACCGCCCTGGCCTGACCTTCGTGCTGACCTGCGTGCGGTCTGAACCTTTTTGTTCGCGCGCTGGCCGCGGTGAGAGAGGGTGAGACGGAGTTGGAATGACACGCTCAGATCAGCGAGCAAAAGGCAAGAAACAGGAGCAAAACAGGTGGCTGGCTGGTGTGCCAAAGCGAGAGACCAGCGATCGCGGCGAGGTGGGTGGGTGGGAGGTCAGCAACGACGGGCACAGGCACGGCCCGACGCCTCGACTGATTGCGCCCCTTCTGGCTGGCTGGCTGGCTGGCTTGGCTGTGTGAGACGAATGGATTGACTTGACGTCGACCAGCTCAGCCCTCTTGGCCATCCCGCCTGCCGGTCTCCCTCCCCGCCCCTCAAAGCTGCCGCGTTGATTCCATCCGCTGAGCTCCCCCTCTTCCCCCTTTTGCTTTCTCCCCCCTTATCACGGTTGCCTACCACGCCGTCCAGCCATCTTTCCTTCCTACCTTGCCTGCCTACCTCATCGACGGTCACATCCATACATTCAGCCCCCCCGTATTGTCTTCCTGGCGTACCCTCTGACACCACTCCTGCACTTCCGCACCCGCCATGGCAGCCCCAACCGCCATTCCTCACCCGGAGACCTCTGCTCACCACCAGCCCCAGCAGCAACCCGTCCACGAACCTCGCCTCCCGAGCGAGGTGCCTCAGGCCCCAGCCGCAGCGGCAGCGGGAATGCGGTACGCCCGCAACTCGCCACCGCTCCTCTCGCCCGTCTACACTCGAACGGCCTTTTCCCTCCCTGGAGGGCCCATCGGCAGCCCAGGCGGCACCGGTCCTAATGCTACGGGCGTCGGTAACAACTTGAGGGGCACTGCTACAGGCGGATGGACTACCGCAGGCGTACAGCCTCAACCCACTACCCTTGCCGCCGTCAAGGCCAATGGCGTGACGCCTCAGAAGGGTGAGTGGCGGCGCCCAACAGAGTGGCGGCGCCCAACAGCTCTGCGGTCCGCACCCGTCGGCCCGATACTCACTTGCCCCTCCCCCTCTCCTTGCCGCCCCTTTCCCGACAGACCAATTCTTCGAGAGGTCTGACACACGACACCAGCGCACCTCGTCCATCTCCTCTTCCACATCCAGCCTCGACTCCATGGGCCCAGCCACTCCACGCAGCGAGACGGCACCCACTCTGGGAGGCTTCGGCGTCGGCGGAGCGCCTCTCGGTCGGGTCCAGTCCATCCCGCTTGCTTCGCCCTACCAGGCGAGCAAGACCAGACGCGACAGCTGGGCAGCGCCCTCCAACTTCACATACAATGTCCCCTGGGCCTCTGCAGGCCTTGGTTCTCTCCGAGGTGGAGGACACGGACACGGACACGGACACGCCCGTCGAACGCCAAGTGCCAGCGTCTCAGAGGGCTTCAGGGAGCCGGACAGCAGCAGCAACAACGGTCACTTCCATGGCAACTCTGCCTCTGCCGCAGCCGCAGCCGATGCCAAGGACGCTTCCTCCACTGGCGGCATTGGCAACCTCTTCAGGCGGCTCAGTCTCTCTGGTGGTGGCTCTGGCGGTCGAGCCGGCGGGCCTCCCCCAGCACAGCACAACCACCGCCACGGCCACCGCAGCGCCAGCATCTCCACATACATGCCCACCTCGGCACCGCCCCTGGGAGCCGACGATGGCGACAAGCCCAACGTCCTTCGTTCATCACCACCTTCTACAGCAGACGGTATGCGCGACGCGGGTGGCGGTGGCGGTGGCGGCGGTGGTGGTGGCGGCACCACCCAGCCTCAGCAGGCCCAGCAGCAGCAGGCACGCGGACGTGCCAGGCAGGGCAGCCTGGGAGCAGGGTCGGGAAGCAGCAACGCTGCGAAGCGCCGACCCAGTCCTCATGGTGAGAGGCTGCTCATGGGTTGGACTCACGCCCACTGAGGCGTGCTTGCACAGAGTTATACGGAGTCTTATTTCGCCAATGCTCGAGTGGGGTCGCCCGTTGAGGCCTCATCTCATTCACACGGCCTTTCGATCCCAGATATGCAGTCAGCAACAGCAACCTATCACCTCTTCCTGCCCCACGATCTTCTACGACATTGACGAGCCACGCACGCCACGCCACGCCACGCCACGATACGACAAAGCGTGAATAATGCCACTACGACCTTCTCGACTCGACGCTCTCCGCTTCAGTATCCTCGAAAATTCTCCTCTCTCAGCTCAGCCAGCCTCTGCGACGCGATCCAAGCCGATGACCCCACCCATCCATTGATGTACTTGTACGACATTCTTTCCCTTTTGTCGGCGGTCACCCCGCCCCGCTCCGCCCCGCCGAGTCGTCACCGCTGCTAGCTAGCTCCTCTACCGACTTTGACCTTTGGCTTGGCGCGTAATGACCTTGTTTGCCCTGTATCGTCTCGTCTCTGATTGCGACTCGTGTCCTTGTCCTTGTCCTTGTCAGTCTTTGTGTCCTTGTCCATATCCATATCCACATCCACATCCATATCCACCCCTAGCTGGTGGGTCCGCAATCCTATCCATCTTGGCTGATTCACAGGTGTCACTTGAGTGACTGAGACTTGATCTGCGCGCTTGCATTGCATTGCGCTTCGCGGCAGCGGCAGAGAAAGTTCATAGATTGAGCGTTGAGCGAGTGAGCGAATGAGCGAGCAGTGGACACAGGGGCCCCTGTTCCCTGTTCCCTCTCCCCTCTCCCCTCCCCCCTTCCCCGGCGACAGGACCAACCACAACCACTCCCCTCCCCACCCATCTTCACCCCCCCGTATTCCGAATAAGCAACCGTACATCATTCAGAAACCTCAAAATCGTATCCTCATATTCCGTCCAATCCTGTCCCCCTGCCTGCCCATTCATGTTCGAATTCGGGTTATGATGATGCCCTGGTCCTACGACGGAGGGCGAAGTCAGGGAAGAGGAGTGCGGGGTGATTAGGTTCAGGGGGAAGGGCGAGGACGAGGAGGAGGACGAAGCGGCGTCTTGCGAGTGGGGATGGGAATGGGGTTGAGGAGGGAGGAGCTCCACTTCGAGTTCGTGTTGGAGTGTTGGCTGTGCGTGGGGGTGCGTGGGGGTGCGGGGGAGGGCGAGAAAGAGGGGGATTAGTACTCCTGCGCTTTTTCTGCGCCGCTTTGACTCGCTCGCTCCCTCGCTCGCAGACTCACCTCGCCGGAGCCCGACCCAGAAGGCGGGACTTTGACCTGCGTGAGGTCCACGCGCATCCCGCTGTGCGTATAGGAGAGACGATTCTTCTCCCTGTAAAAGTCGTGTGATGCGTCTGGGGGCGGTTCTTGTGCTGCAGAGGTGTCGGGGTCGAGAGCGCAGCGAGGGAGGCGAGGCATGAATGAATGCGCAGCAGTGGCGCGTCAGTGGGGGCGAAGTGTCAGCCAGGGTACTTACGTAGCGCATACACTGACCCTGGCCCTGAGCGCAGCAGGATACGCACCTTGAATCTCGAGGTTAACGGAAATCCTATAATCAAATGCCCTATTCGGGCAATGCACCTCGAGGTTCGCCAACCGACGCTTCACAACACTACCCCTCTCCTTTGTGCGGAGGGTATCTGCCTCGCGCGTCACGCGGACTTTCTCCCTGCCATGCGAATGCGAGTGTGAAGACGCAGACTGGTAGAAGTAGTCGATCTCCTGGTGGCGCTTGTACTGCAGGCGCGGGCGAGATGCGTCGGGCACGCAGAGGGAGTTGAGGAGGGTATTGAAGTGGCGGTGTTGCTCGACGGACATGCCCGACTCGAAGCGGATGTTGGACGTGTCTGCTAGGACTGTGTGCGGGGAGTGCGTTGTGGGGGATGTTGGGGCTAAGATTAAGCGATGGTCCAACCTCAACCCCGACCCCTCTTCGACGCCACTCACTCGTCTCATTAGCAACAGGCAACTGCACCCTTCCTCCCGTCCTCGTATCAATCAACGTCCCCAACTTCGCCTCTACTTCAATTTCGACGTCCTGCGCCGCTGCAGGCCCAAACTCATTCAGTACGGCCCCACCCTGCGTCGCAGCGTAGATGAAGCCCCCGACGAAGCAGACTACTTCGTCGAGCGGGTCTGTGCCAAAGAGGGAGCGGGCGCGGTCTCGGTCTCGCTCGCGGTTGGGGTTGGGGTTGTTCGCCGCGTCTTTTTCCGAGGGGGGGTGGGAGGAGGATGATTCGGGCATGGGGGAGCGAGCGGGGGGCGGGAGGTAATAAAGAGTGTTGTGCACGGTGGAGCAGTGAGCAGTGGGCAAGGAGGAAGAGCGTGGAGCAGACAGTGACGGTGATAATGACGGTGACGAGGCTGTGAGTAGAGGATATATGTGGTGGGGAAGAATACAATACATGCAGTTGGTCTGGTACGGATGGAGATGCTTCATTTCCGTCGCCCACCCACCACCACTTGCGACGCGTCTCCCTCGCATTTATTCCTCCTCCGCCTTTGTCTCTGCCTCTGCCTCTACTCCCGCCGCCGCCGCACGCGCCCGCTCCCCGACATCACGAACGAAGTCGAGCATTGCCCACTGCGGGCCAAACGCTGCCTGGCTCTGCGCATTGATGAAATGAATGTAGACGTAGTGTACGTCAGTCGATCAGTCAGTGTGGCTTTCGATCAAACCAAGTAGCTTGGAAGTGAGGACCGACGCGCCCCACTCACCTCGTACCACCAATTCACGGCGATGCACAGTCCTCCCTCGTCGGATTCTTGCGCGACGTGGTGGTACCATCTGCGGGGAGGAGGCGCACGTCGGGAGAGGGAACAATTTGATGATCTGTCAGCTCACAACGCGGCCAAGCACAGTAGCTACTGACTGCACGTGGTATCGTGCACTCACCCAGCGGGAAGGAAGAGCGTCTGCCCAGCGTCTACTTCTATCCTGAGCGCCTTGAGGCCGCGTGCATACCGCTTCCACGGGCGATTCCGTGGCGAGTCTACGTCTTGCGTCGGGTCAATCGGGATCCAGGGTGTGCGTGTGCGTGCATGCACATCCTCACCTTCACCTTGACCTTCACCCGCCTCAGGCCGCAGCTCATGCGGCGGCTCCTCATCGTGCCTATACACTTCGTACGTCCCGTCAGACTCCGACTCGCATAGGAAATACCCCTCTGCGGGGGGGTACACGGTAAATACCTTGCGTCCCCGCAGAACAGTAAAGAGGTTCTCGTAGTGATCGCGATGCATGCTACTCACGGAGCAGGACGTGCCGATCCAGAGATTGGTTGCTTCCGGTTGGGAACCCAGTGCTTCTGATGCCCACTGTAGATCTGCGCGCCCTCGCCCGCCGGAGCCATTGCGGCTGCGCCGGGGGAGAAGATCTTGTAAGAGCGGAGAGAGGTCCCCCGAGGAGGAATCGGGCGAGGCGATCAGGTTCGAGTCTTGTGATTGGAGGTAGTACACCGAGGTCAGGCCTGATGCCGAGGTGCCGTGCTTGGACTGCGAGGTGAGCACATCCAGGAGAGAGGAAAAGGGCCTTGAAGTGGGCGTAGCGGAGCGGGCGGTGCAGCGGTCGAGGAATCTGATTCATGAGCACGCACACACACACACACAACGACCTAGCATTCAAAGTACGACTTTGCTCCCTCCCCTCGGACTCACATCGTCACTTCAGCCGGCAGAGCAAATACCACGTCCCCCTCCGCGCCCTTGCCCTCACCCTCGCCCGCAGCCGCACACCACCCACCCCCACCCCTACATTTGAGATCATCCGCCCGTCCATCAGGCGTAACCGCCACTTTCACCACCCTGTCCTGCATCACTCTCCTTAAATACTCGTTATCCCTCCATTTCCGCACTGCGGGACGCTCCTCCTCCTCCTCCTCCTCCTCGCCATTCCCGCCTGATAGGCAGCCCTTTATGAGAAAGGGTGAGGGGGAGGCATATATCCGTTGGAGGAAGGCGAGTGCTGAGGGCGGAGACGGGAGGGTTGGAGGGGTGTAGGAAATCGTTGGGGGAGAGCAAGGGGAGTGACGCTCGACGGGTAGACCGAGGAGTTCGCGCGCGGAGATTGCTAGATTTAGGGCGAGGGAGTCTACGTCGGGTTCTGTGAGGGGCATGGTGTGGCGGGGGGGAGGGAGGGGCGTAAGTCGTGCCGCTTGGAGTGTAAGTGAGCTTCGGCGTTTAGGAAGATCCGATACAATATTCAGAGACAAGACAATCTTCCAGCACGAGGACTTTCTGCGCGGCGCGTGCCGCGTCGGAGAGGATCTCTCCACTTTCAATCAAAGCAGCTCCAATTCAGACACAGCCAAGAGGAAATGGTCAAACTCTGCCTCAATTTGCACATTTCCAACAATGGTATTACACACGCCCTTCACGAATGCTACACACGGCAGCTCCCCAATCCCCTCCCCTACCCAAAGCTCTTCAGCGCAATACTCGCCCCTGCCGCACTTCCTCCCGCCCCTGCCCCTCCTCCTGCCCTGCCCGCACCTCCCGCTCCCGCCCCGCCCCCGCCACTCCGCGCAGCCACCGCCGCGCGAATACACACCTCGAGTTTGTTCCTCTGCTGAGCGTCCAGACGCGCAGTCGCATCCCTAAATGCAGAGGGATGGTGCGCAGCGAGTGAAAGCAGCGTATTGATGGAAAGTGTGTGCAGGGGCGCGCTGTTTGCAATCTCAGAGTCACGCGTGCCCGCGCTCCTCGCACTCGGTTCTTGCAGGTGTAGGAGGAACGTCGGTAGGAGAATCGAGAGGATTCGCGCGCGGTGGCTGTCATCGGGTAGCGTCCCGCAGAAGCCTTCAAAAGCCTTGAAGAGCTCAGCCGTGACAACGTAGCTCACGCGGGGGGTGGGGCGTTGACGTAGCCCCTCGTCCGCAGCGACTGCAGCACTTGCACTCGCCACCGAATCCCGTACGCTGCCGCTGCCCTGACTTCCTTCTCGCGAAACACGCGGGCCGACGGTGGCGACGTACTCGATGAGGCCGGGTAACAGCTGTCCGACGCAATATTGCAGTGCGGCATGGCCCTTGCCCGAGCCGAGCAAGAGGGACCTAGCGCAGTGCGCCGCCGTCACAGCCACGCGCGTCTCTGCGCTTCCTTCAGCTCCGTCTCGATCGTCGGTGCCGGCACTGAGCTTCGTCGTAATCAGGTAACACGCATGCTCCAGGACTGCCTGGCTGATCTTGACTTCAGCAGGAACGCTCGTCAGTACAATCGCAACTGCCATGAGGCAATTCCGCGTCTTGTTGATCGCCACTGCGCCAGCGCGGGACCGCATCTCGTCGATGACGTTGAGTGCCGACGAGAGGAAACCGTGCACGCTGCGCGGCAGTACCTCACTGCCGGGACGAATGGCACGGCCACTGCGCTCGCAGAGCTCCTTCAGCGAGGAAAACGTCGCGCCCACCAAGTCGCCCTTGTCAGCTGCTACCCGCTCGTCGCGCAGTAGCTCCGAGTAGAGGTAGAATGCGACGGCATACAGATCCTCCTGCACGTTGGGCCCACACTTTTCTGCGACGAGGTAGTACGTCGAGAGCGCCAGGCGCAGCAGCGCAGCCTTGTCCTCTGTGGAGCCAGATTGCGTGCGTGAGCGGCTGATGACAAAGACGACGACGCGAAGAAGTTGCGTGAGCTTTGCGCTAGCCGGGAGGGGAGACACAGAAGATCCCGACGAGGAGGACGCTCCCACTGCGCCTTCGTCGCCGCCGCCATCGAGGAGACGCTGCGCATAGCTGTTGACCAATCCGGAGATGAGCTCAATGACGCCCACTTGCACCTTGAGACTCTCGGTCATGACGATGCGGTAGCACAAGTTGCACAGCTCTTCGAACGTCGAGTCTTGCAGCAGAGCGGTGCCCGCATATTGCGGGTTCGCTAGGCAACTCATTGCCTCGAGGGCGATGCGCATAATCTGCGCCTCGCGCAGAGCCGCCTCGGTATTGTTTGACGAGGAAGCACCCGCATTCATTGCCAGCGCTTCAAAAGCGAGGCCATACAGGACGAAGAAGAAGAGTGTCGGCTCGCTCCGGAAGGAAGAGGCGGTGGCGACGGCGGCAGCAGATGGCGTTGTGGAACTGTCCGCCGCCGTCGACTCGCCGTCCATTGCCTTTGACACAGCCGGGTGCTGTTGCTTGAGCAAGATGCTGACCGCCTGTAGCATCTTATGCCACGACTGCTCATAGTGCGGCAGCAGCACCTCTCGCGCCAGCCCTGCGTACTGCGAGTCTAGGCTCGGGTTGACTACGACGCCGGGGGTACCCATGCCCAGACCGGCGCTGGAGCTGTCCGGGTCCGCCTTGATCTTGGCGTACTCTCGCAGGCTGGCAATCCAAAATGGAGCCAGGGAAGCCAGGTGAGGCTGCACCACATTGACGAGGTACTGCTGCGAGACGCTGGCCACCTCGAGTTCACCCCATGCGGTGAAGACGGCTACTTTGAGCATGGCTGTGGCGTTCGGAGACAATGCCTTGACGTCGCCCAGACTGTCCATTTCGGCATTGGTACAGCTCTGAAGCGCCGTTATCAATTGCTTGAGAATCCTGCCCATGCGCTCGACTTCTCGCACCACGCCCGAGCCCACAAAGACGGCGCAGACTTGCACTGCCGCAGACAAGACTTCAGGAGTGCTGTCTGTCGCAAAGGCCGGCGTCAGCGCAGCCGCAATGGGCGCCTGGTGCTGCTCGAGGAGGAGAGCTTCTTCAAAGTCTGGGTCTTTCGCAGCCTTGAAGCTCTCAATGACGTCGCGGAGGACCACGAGCCCTTCGAGTCGGATTTCGGCATTGGCCGCAGTGCTCGCCGTAAAGGCCATCCGGATGAGATCAGCAACGCGACTGCTCATCAAGGCCCGCGACTGCTGAGGCGTCAAGCCCGGCTTGGGGGCCTCAAAGTGCTCCATGCGACCCGAGCGACGGACGACGAGGAAGATTTCGTGCAGGCACTGCAGTGCGAATAGTTGCGTTCTCCAACGACTGCCCTGCAGGGCTGCAGCGCTCGCCGAAGCTTCGTCCCCAAGGTCGAGTGTGGCCGCTTCCTCATCCTGCAGCATTTGCGGGGCGGCGCTCGTCGTCTTTGCAGTACTGCTGGTCTTGGACACCCGGCTCATGATCCGCTGGCACAAGTCGATCCAGCTTCCAGGACTCAGGTCTGCCGTCTGGCGTAGCCAGCTGAGCAGCACTTCGCGGACACCGTCCATGCCAGGCTCCAGGTCTAGCTGAGCGAACAAGTCTGCAACGAGACCATCACCGCCGACTTTGCTGACCAGGAGAGCCTGGCGCTGTACCAGCTGGTAAAAGCCATTGATGGCAGCGAGTTTGCGAGGACGCTTCCGGCTCCGGAGGTGTTCGTTCAACTCGGCGATCCAGGCCTGCATGTCAAGCTGCTCTGGCGCAAACAGACAAAAGTGCTGCGTAGCCTTGGTTGCCTCTACAACGACGCCATCGTCCTTTTCCTTGCTGAATTCGTTGAGCAGCGCGTGGATGAGCCCTCGCACCTTGCTGGCATCTTGCAAGTCGGGACCCAAAACGCCAATGAGGGCGCTGATGACTCGGCAGATGGCCTGCTGGGCGGGCAGGTCCGCGCGAAGGTTCACGGAACCCGCACTGCCTCCCTCTGGCTCGTGCGTGTCCAGCGCATACAGCTTGACGAGCATGCCCAGCGTGCCAGTGACGTACTGGCTGTAGCTGAGGCTTGCAGCGTCGATGACGAGACGAAGTGCCTCTAGCGCCGAATAGTGAACCGTTGGGTGCGGGTCGCTCGACAGGGACATCAAGACATTGACGACCGTCTTGGTCAAGGGCCCGGCAGAAAGGCCACCCACCTCGCTGTAGATTGCGCCAAACGCCAATGCGCAGCCTGCTCGGGCGTCGGGGTCTCGATTGCTGACGACTTGATCCACGAGGAATTGGACTTGACTGGACATGGCATGTGAGCCAGCGACGGCCGCAAGCCTGCCAAACGTCTGGCTGCTCACCGCTCGCAGCACCGAGTCGCCGTATAAGAGGGCGTCTTTGAGGACTTCTCGCAGAGCCGTAGTCATGCGATCGTTGTTGAAGCCCGTGGCGCGCTTACCACCGATGCCGGTCCCTCCTTGCATGGCGATTCGCAGTGCACCTAGTGACGCAACGCAGGCATTCGTCTGAATCGCCGCTCGCCTTCCTGGATTCTTTTCCAGCTTCTGGCTCCGGCAAAATGTGAGCATCGTTTCGAATGCCGAGATTTGAACGTCGCGGTTCTGAAAGGGCACGAGCGATGCAAAGAGCTCCAGGGCGGCATCGATCATTGCCGTGACGGGTGGCGGCGGCAGTGGAAGAGACGAGCAGTCGCCTGGATCGTAACGAGCAAAGAGGACGAGGGGGTCGTGCTCTACAGCGCCTAGCACAGGCCGCCTCTGCAGCGCATCGATCTGCACCTCGACGGAGTCTCGATTGAGCAAATCAGGCCGCGTCGTGGCTTCCGTCGCCCGATAGGCTCGGCGCGAAGAGGCGTCCGGATCGGCAATGAAGGTCTCTTCGTCTCGTTGCAAGCTGGTGACGCCAAAGGCGTAGCCATCTGCCATGGCCCAGAGCGTCGTAAAGTTGCCTGCGCTGGCGGCAATGGCTGCTTGCGCCGCACTACCTACGTATCGATCAGGCTCGGCAAAGGCCTGCAGAGCGACGGGTACCAGCGAGTCTTGCAATGGCTCCATCGCTGGGTTGGTAGCAAGCTGTGAGAAGCATTGGAAGACTCGTCGCCGCAGCATATGTTCTCTATCCAGGAGGCTGAGTGAGCTGCGTTCCGCACCGGGTACCTGCTCTTGGGCGAGGTAGGTATGCTGACCCGAGAAGCCATCCACAAAGGCGAGGGTGTTGCTCAAGGAAGCGACGAGCTTCCGGGCCGTCTCGAGGTTGAGCAATGCGCGGCTGTTGTGGTTCAAAAAGGCCAGGATGCATCCGAGGGTGCTTTCCCGCACGTGAAGCAAGAATGCCCACTCGGCGTCTGACCGAGTCGATTCGCCGGGAGCCGTATCCTGACTGGTGGGCTTTGGAAGGGCGTTTCTCCAAAGCAGGAGAAGCTGGGTCAAGTGCAGTCGCACAAAGTTGGGGCCGAGAGACATGAGGGCGCTCAGCAGCGTCCAAGCGACGTGGATCTCGACGCCAGAGATGGAGAGGGAATGGTTGCCGCATTCCTTGAGGAGCTTCACGGCCAAGTCGAAGACTTGTGCGCTGATGTCAAAGGAGGTATGGAGGGGGCGAGATGGAATGACGCTGATCAAGGCGCCGAGTCCACGGGCATGGCCAACGGTCCGCCGCGTCAGCTCTGCGCCGCCTCGGTCGCCTGCCGAAGTCAAGGTGGTGAGATCCTTGTTCAGCACATCGATGAGGGACGAAATGGTGCTGGTGAGGTGATTTGGGTTGACTGTGCACAGCGTTCGAAGACACCATGCTGCACTGATCTGGACCGAGTGGCTAGGATGGCCGAGACATCGCTGCAATGGATCGTAGAGTGCGTCGATGATTTGTGGCGGGGCTGTGCCAAGCTGTTGAACGAGGCCCGCACACTCCGACAGGGCCAGGACGAGGGTGTACTTGGAGGGAGGCGGTGGCTGTCCCGGCATCACCACGGGGAATCGCTTGATGTAGCCGTCACAAATTTCCTGGACGGCTGTGACTTGTGCTTGCTCGCCGAGCATCCTCTCTCCGATGACTTTGCGCAAGATGAGCTGAATCCCTGTTCGCATTCCCAGAACCTCTGCTCTGTTGGCCGTAGCGCGAGGGTGGTTGGGCAGCTCCTCGATGAGGTGCTTGAGGACGGTGGGGTAATGCGCCTGCACCCAGCTACTTCCCAGTGTGGTAAAGAGGGTCGAGTAAACGTCTAGGATGGCCACTCTGGCTTTGCGGGTCGTCGAAGGCTTCTGGAACACTTGCGCGAGTTGGTCCAGAGCTTCAGAGGGAGACAAGAGGGTTCGAGCTGCACCTTCCGAGGCCGCAGCGGTAGAGGCGGCCTGTTGTGCAGCTACCTCCTCCTCTTCCGAGTCGTCTCCTGCGCCCTCGGCCTTTTTCTTGCTGGCCTTTTTCGCCGAGACGGGCGGGGGAGCCGAGTTCTCTGCCTGTGTCGAAGCGAGGAGCGCAGCGCTGAGGCGAGAGAGGGCGCGCTTGGTGACGTAGTCGACTGTGTCGAGTGCCTTCAAGGCGGGTGTCAGGACCGCTTCGATATCCGACTTGCTGGCGAGAATGTCCGTCTGTTCGGCGAGGACGAGGAGGCACTCGGAAGCGCCTCTTGCGACGGCTCCGGCCTTGTCTGCCAAGGCCAGCCTGAGCTGCTTGATGAGCTCCTTGGCTGGTTGATCATTGAGGCTCTTTGCGCCCACAGATAGAGCTTTTTGTAGACATACAAGGGCATGATAGCGGAGGATGACGGGGTTCGACGTCGCCTTGAAGATCCTCTGGGTGAGTGTGGCAATGTCCAAGAAGGCGGACATGACATTGTGGCCCTTTGCCGCAAAGATGTGACCGAGTACATAGAGGGCAGCGACCTTGTATTCCTTTTCCGGCGTCTTGCCCTTGGTCTCGTCGCCGGCGATGCGCTGCAGCGTCTGTACGACGTCGAAGAGGGATCGCGACTCGCCACGGTCGAGGAGGAGGATAAGGCAGCGGGCGATGAGCTGACGGGCGGGGCGACCAGGCTTGGGTATTTGAGCGGGAGGCGTCTTCCCATTGGGTGGTGTGGCTCCTTGGGCGGCGGCATCGGCTGTACCAGCGGGATAGATGAATCGCAGGAGTGTCTTCTCGAGCTCTGGTTGGGCAGCTGTGACGACAGACTGGGTAAATTGGCGAGGGCGGGGTTATATGCATTTGATCAGCATTCATTGGACTGGGAAGATACCACGCGGCCGCAGTCAACTCACAACGTCGGCCTTTGTAAGGGCAGTCTCGACCTTTGCGAGCCATTGCAAGAGGAAAACGTCTCCCTGGTCCGAGGTAGCGGCTGCCGTGAGCTTCGCCTGGAGGTTGGGAATGAGGGTCCACGAGTTGGCTTTAGCAGTGCGATTGCGTTGCGTTGCACGTGGCGCTGCCTTCGATTGGCACTCACCTCGTCCAATTGGAGATCATCGACGTGTCTCCGTTGCCGGTCGGGGGCCACCTCTGCCTGGGCTTCGGCAGTGGGTGTCGAACTGCCCATTTTGTGTTCGAGCGGCCGGTGGGGGGCGGTGGGAAGAGGTTGGAAGTGAGATGCGCGGGCAGTTTAGGTGGGCAGGTGGGCAAGAGTCTGAAGGAGGGCGGCTTTAGTCTAGTCGAAGCGTCATGCGAACATACAACTCAAGACTCAAGTCAGAATCGATGCGCACCGAGACATGCGCAACGCAACCCTAGGCACAGCTGCTACGCTTGCCTCGCCTGTGACGCGCGCGGGGCCCGGCGGGAAGAATGGACGCCGAGGCCTGCAGGGGAGCCGTTTCCCAGAGAGAGGCTCGAGGCCGCCACTGCTCAGACTCTTGCCCGTCAAGTAGCGACAATGAGTTGAAACCTCTCGTTCCGCCTTGGACACTCGCAGAGCATTGCTTGCTATGCTAGCAGACACAGCCTGTACGCAATGGGTATTGTAATTCAGGCGAGGCGACGCGTATGCGTGTTGGGGTCCGTGCCTTGTTGGGGTCTCCTCAGCCTCGGCGGGCCCCTTCGCACTCGACCAGACGACTAGAAGCGAGTTTCGCTGCACCCCCTCCTCAATCGAAGACTACAATACATCGCATTCGACATCCCACCATCAGACATTGCGACTGGGCGACTTGACTCTCTCTCTCTCTCTCAAAGAGTGGCTCGTGCAGGCAAGTCAGATCTTTGTCGGAACGGGGCTTGGGCGTGCCGTGTGGGCGTGTCTCAATCTACACGTTGCGCGTGAGGCGGTGCCTGGCTCAGTTGCGCTCCGTGGGCAGGGCGGGGCGCAAAGGGCAGATACACGCTGCACACACTGCACACACGCGCCACGCCCATCTGCCGGCTTCTTCTCAGTTGTGCCGCCCCGAGGTTGCGACGCCGCCGTCGTGAGAGCGCCAGAAACAAACAGCCAGGGGACGAGTGGATTTGGCAGCGAAGGGGGAGAGATGCGAGGTTCTGGACGAGCTTCCTAGATCACCACAACACGCTCACTCTCGGAAACTCGCGATCCACCTTGTTCAGACCCACCGACTCGCACTACTACTTCTCCATCCGCACTTTTCTTACCTCCTCGCAATGGCAGACGCCGCCGACGGTCCGCCACCCGCCGTGGCCAATGCTCTCAAGCAGGCCCACATGGCACAGATGCGGCTTCAGACCGCAATTGACAAGACGACGCCCTATACAGCGCGGAGATGGGCCGCAACCACGGGCTTGCTCGTCTTGTTCATGCTCAGGATTGTCCTCGCACAGGGGTGGTACATTGGTGAGTTGTCGCAATCGCGAGACAGTCACTCCAGCGCTCGACTGGCCACAGCAACAAGTCTAACTAACTCATCGCTTTACATCACCTCTCACTCGGACCTCCCACTCGCCGCGCTGCCCAGTCTGCTACGCCCTCTTCATCTACCTCCTCAACCTCTTCCTTGCATTCCTGCAACCCAAGTTCGACCCAGGACTCTACGACGACCTCGCCTCTCAGGACATCGAAGAGGGCGAGCCCGGTCTCCCCACGTCGTCATCCTCTTCCTCTTTCCCTGGCAAGTCGAGCGGCAGCAGTGGAGGCGGTGGTGGTCTCATGAGCGGCGTTTTTGGAGGAGCGCCTGCAGAGGCGGGTGCCAGCAACGAGGAGGAGTTCCGTCCCTTTATCAGGCGGCTGCCCGAATTCAAGGTGGGTTACAGACGCATAGATAATCGCTTGAAGCACAAGTCAAGAGCGCAACATTCTGATCTGTCTCCCCCTCGCCCACCCGCAGTTCTGGCTCTCTGCAACGCAAGCAATCCTCATCTCGTTAGCATGTACCCTCACTAGCATCTGCGACGTACCAGTCTACTGGCCCATCTTGGTCATGTACTTTTTCATCCTCTTTGGTATTACCATGAAGAGGCAAATCAAGTGAGTCCCGTTGCGTGGCGGTAGCAGGCAGAGAAGCGTGGCGTGGCTGGCGTGGCCGCTACTGACAATGCACCTCCCTTCTGCTCTGCGCTCGCGTCCCTCTCTCCAGGCACATGATCAAGTACCGATATGTCCCATTTGATCTTGGAAAGAAGGTGTACAAATAGGCGCGCAAAAGAAGGCGGAGGGATTTAAATAGAGGAGGACAGTCGCAAAAGTACTTGAACGCAAGGCGGGTGCAACGGGGCAGAACAGCTGGTCACCAACTATCTTGGGCGGATCACAGGCATGTATGCCGTCCAAGGAGCGCGGGAGGACAGAGCTGGCAGTCGTATGCCACTGCCGGTAGGAGTGTGCGTCTGGCCGGTGGGCGAGTCAGAAGCGGAGGCACGCCTTTCCTGGATGCGGGGACAAAGCCCACGACCTTCATGTAGCAACGGCCAAGACCACCAGCCTCGGTCAAGAGTCACCCAATGTGTGCTAGTACCACCCAACTAGCTTCTTTGCTCAACTTCGAAGCCCCGCTGGGCTCCAATTCAAACCAGAGAGAAAAAGCCAATTTGTTGTAGACCAGCATAGACCAGCCTGAAGGACTGGAACCCCCCACCTCACCTCCTCTCCCTCTCCCACCCTACGCTCAGCACACACCGTGCCACCCCCCGGTCCACACTCAACACCGTCCTGTTCCACACTCCGCACAGTACGTCGGCGCTCTGACTCTCCTGTTCCTCGAGCGCAGCAAGAAAAGCATGCACACCCCCTCCGAGTCCAAAGTAGTAATTCTTCGTCGAGACGAGGACGCACGTCCCCTCTCCCTCTCCCTCTCCTCCCGCTCCGACATGCGCGCTCGTCGGCCTACTGAGCCCGCGCAGGACGCCGCACAAGGAACCCAAGCTAGAGAGGTTATACGTCGTTTCGCTCGTGAGGACCAAATCGGCTTTGCCCCGTCTCTGTCCCTGTGCGTCTCCATCGGCCTCGCCCACGGAGGCAGCGAGGGCGGGGGCAACGCCCTCCCATGGTCCTGCGTGGAAGCGCAATTCCAGCTGCAGAGAAGAGAGCGTCGTCTTGAATTCTTGGATCAGCTCCGGTGTGAGGTCGACTTCGCCTGTACTGGGTATGTCGGAGTGGTCTTGATCTTCCCTCTTTCTCTGCGAGTGCGAGAAGTAAAAATAGAAGATGAGGAGGAGGTTCGGGAGAGTAACGAGTTCAAGGACTTTGGAGTTGAAGTCGCAGAGGTGGAGGGTTGTGCGTGTGCGTTGTGTGGGGTTTGCGGGTGCGGGGGCTTGGAGGAGGAGCTGGAAGAGGTAGAGCGAGGGGAGGGCCGTGCCGCAGCCGAGCTGTGCGAGAGAGAAGGGGGTGCGCGGCGGGAGTGGGAGTGTCAGCTTCTTGCCCAGCGCTTATACTGGGCAGTGCGAGCACGAGTATGTACTCACCTCGACGACGCGCTTCCCCCGTAGCCACGTAGCCCCTCGCTCGCTCCTCATCTTGCTCAGTACGGCCACGAGGTCGAGGGAGCATTCCCACGTCTTGAGGCCGCCTGTCGTACGTACGTACGTGCGTACGCCCGTATCAGTTAAGCCAGAGCAAAGGCAACGTCAGCATCGATCAAGCCGTCGCGACCCCTTAGCAGCAAGGACTCCGCATACTCACCTTCGTACAGCCCCGGAATGAGGTCGCTCTCCGTGCCCACTACTGCGTCGTCTTCGTCTTCCCCCGCATGTGCTTTGCCCTGGCCCTGACCCTCCCCATCTTCATCGCCTTCAAAGGACTTTTCATGCAGGATCTGGAACCTCGCATCAAAGAGGTCCCTTCTTGGGAGGACTATCTCCGCATCCTCGCCCCCGGCGCCCGCAGCACTAACACCAGCACCAGCGCCAGCTTCAAAGGAGGAAGGTATCCGAATCGTAGAGTAGGAGATCTTATCTGGGAGTTGCGACAGCATCGTCTCGAGGGAGAGCTCTCTGCTGGGTACGGGCGGTCGCTCTGACGGGGTTGAAGACGATGCCGCTGCGGGACCGTGAGCCTGGCTCGGCTTAGAGGTAGAGGGACCCGCCGACTCCCAGTCGAGGGATTGGTCCACCTCCATGTCGTCCCCTGAGAATCCGAAGTTGAAGGCCATCCTCGAGTTGACTGTGGCGTTGGCTGGCGGAGATTGGCGGGGAACGAGGAGTCTGGTCGCGAATGTGTCGTGTTTGAGTCCATGTATGTACCAATTTGCGAAGGTCCAAAAAAACTTATTTTGCAGCCACAACGCGTGGGAAGATCTTCCCCTTCCGCCACCAAAAGGTATCGACGCGAGCAGGACTCGAACCTGCGCGCTAGATAGCAAACGCTTGCATCCTCAGGCGAGGACTAGAATCATTCTAGGCGTTCCCCTTAACCGCTCGGGCATCGCGCCATCGATGGGAAAAGCGCCGAAAGAAGCGAATAGGTCTGTCATCCTGTCTCAGGGCCACCAAGGTCCCAGAGAAACCTTTGGTGCCAGGCCACTGCACTAGCCATGCCGGTTGGGCGCTCGTGCAAGGCGGGATCAGTCTCTTTCTCCACACACGTCCACTGCGGGACATAAGGAGCTCACTTCTATCAAGAGCATTGCGGTATGGCCCCGTTGCCAGAGATGTTGGTCTCCGAGGTCGGTAGATATTGCCAAGCAGGATGCCGCTTGCGCAGTTGCACTGCAAAGTTGCCCTAGTTCAAGCCTGACTCTCTGCCATTCCGTTCTCACCATCCTCATCGTCCTCAGGTTCCTCTTACGTACACCATACCAATCCCTGCTCGGATCGCCTTGCACCGGCGGCCACCTCCGGCCAGGGTTCAGGGGCCTCCAGACCTCTGGATCTTGTCCTCGCCCTCGCAGCGCGGAAGCCTGAGCCCGATCTCTGACAGGCGGGTCTAGCGTGGGGCGGTGCAGGCAGGCAGGCAGGCGCGTCGTCCTGCGCCGCGTCGTGTGCGCGTGTGTGGGTGTGTTGTGCGTGTGTTGATGTCGCTGTGCAGCAGCAGCAGCAGCAGCGCAGTCCAGTCCGCCCGCTCGGGACTTGACGCCGGCTGGGCTGGGCTGGCCTTGCCTTGCCTTGGCGCCCGCGGGCGGGGGAGCGAGCGTTAACTTCCACTCGGCGAGCCGAGGCGACCCATACGAGGTGGGCTGGTGGGCTGTGCTTGTGCTTTCTTAGCATACGAGCGACGTCTGCCTGTCCGTGTCGACTCTTTCTCACATTCCCACCACACTTTATAGACTATCAGCCAGCCTCCGCTTCCGCTCTATCTTCCATCCACGCATCGTATCTTATTGGCCTCCACCCACGCCACGCATAGCAGCCCTGGTTTCCACCTCCGACGCAGCCCTCGCAGCCTTCTCCACTTCCATCAAGGCAGCACAGACGAGCTGTAGCCTGTGCCCGTGACCTCACACATTGACATTGTCACAGCGCCAGCACACGCACACCACACACACATGAACGCACTCAAATCGAAATTCAATCAGCTCAGCTCCGGGCTGGGCTTTGATGGTCGAAGTGGCAGCGACGCCGCTAGCCAAAAGGCACCCAGTGCACGATATTCGCAAGGGATCGCCGGAGGTGAGGCGGGTATCGGCAGCATATCTACTGCAGGGCGTAGTTGGGGGATGCAAGAGGTGAGTGGCGGTGTTGCGGCGAGGCGGCGAGGCGGCGAGGCGGCGAGGCGGCGAGGCGTGTGGGCGATGCAGCGCCACTGGCACCAATCACTGACACCACTACACCCACACTCGCCCCGACAGGACCGCATAAGCAAAATTGTATTCTGGCTGCGCCTCTTCACCCTCTTCATGTACTTTCTAGCCCTCTGCCTCGCCATTGCCCTCGCAGTATTCCAGAAAAAGTGGATAGGCAAGCCCTCGGGTCTCAGCGGCTTCCTCATCTTCTGCAACGTCCTCTTCCTCTGCATCATCACCTTCTTCACCGTCGTTCCCATCATTGCCGACCGGTCAGGGGGCAAGCGCGTCGTCGACTTGGAGCGGGCCATGCGCGAGAATCGCCTGGGCTTCGTCGGCAACGGCTTCCTCCTCGGCTTTGGCGCCATCATTGCCGTCACCCAGCTCATCTCCTCGGTCACCTCCAAGGGCTGCAAGAACCACGACGACGATCCGCATGCTGGCTCATCCACGGGCAACGACGATGACTACAAAAAGGCCCTCACCAACTTTTGTGGTACCAAGCGCGCCGAAGCCGCCTTTCTCTGGATTGGCTTCTTTGGCCTCATTGGGTTGGCGCTGCTGTTCCTCTACCAGTTCCGCCTCTCGCGCAAGGCTGGCCCGCGCATCCCGCCCTTTGTGCATCCCGGCGGTGAATCCGAGGGCGCCTTTGAGCCCATTGCCGGCATCGACGATGAGGACGACGACGACCCGCATGCCGGGCCGTACGGGAAAAATGCAGGAGAGGCCGCCATGGCCGCGTACCAGGAAGGTGGCGGGTACGACGACGACCCACGGTACGCCACCAACAACGTACCAGGGACGTATGCCGCCACGCCAGTCCAAACGCCCTACCGCAATCCAGTCAGCAACATCGAGGCTCGATATGGTATGAGCACAGCCGCCTATGAAGCATCGCAAAATCCCTTTGCTGCGGCCTTGGCCAACGCCAAGCCGCAGCGACAGCAGCAGCAAGCAACAGTACCCGAGTACACGTACGGCGCTGGCGCCGGCAACCCGGCCATGGTGCAGCATCAGCAGTCCCCCGTGCGGCAGAGTTATGATTACGGGGCGTATAGCGGGGCCAACCCGTACGACGCCGTCCAGCGGCAGGTCGGAGGGTACAGGTAGCCGGCGGCGAAGGCGCTCGCTTTTTGGATTTGAATGCTGCCCGCGGGGGGTGCCATCTCCCGCAGGGCCTGCCCGTGGCGCCGTACGCGATCTCGCCGCGCCACGCCTCGCCGCTGGACGGCTGGGTCTGCCCGCCCGCCCAGTGCATGCGAGTATGGACATTATACATGTGAATAGCAATGACAGAAACGGAATGGAAGGGAACATGCCGTTCCCCGTATCGTATCGTATCGTATCACAGTTCCGCGTGGTAGTGATTTCACGTCTTGTACATATCCACCCCCACCCCCACGCAAAGGGCACCCACGAACAGACCTCCCATCCTCGCGCACATACGGATGCGTTGCGTCGTCCTTTTTGCGGGCGACGCAACGAGGAGGCTACCGGGTCAGTCGAGACGAGTTCTCTCGACGGTAAGCCCGAGATTCCTTTCACGCTGCGCTGCGAGGAAAATTCATAATCAGACAGCACAACATGATGGTGCAATATTGGCGGTAGGTGCGGTACTTCTTGAGCGGTCTAGGCGCCCTCACGCGCTGCTTTTCGAGCTGTGACGACGCTGCCTTTGCGTCTATAACTGTTTCTCTCTCATCGCATCGCAAATGCCATTCAAATGCCTATCAACGGCCACCCCGCCCTCGTGATGGGGCGATGTGACAATTATGCCGCTACAACTGGCAGGTCCAAGCTCGGCCAAGGCGACGGTTTCGTCGCCCACCTAGATGTCACTGTTTTCGCCAGCGTCATTGCTACAAGCTGAACGGGCGCAGTCACGAGGCGGACTCGCGGTGTGATTGGCGCGCGGGAAGACAGAGTGTCGACACATACTAGTTGCGACCGGCAAATTCGCGACGCTTTGCCCCGGCCTGTTTGGTGCGCCTGATCATGGGTGCTATTGGCTCAGGCGCCTGTGCACGACGTTGGTGTTGTGAATGCGACTTGTATTGACATATGGCTCTTCTCGACGTCAAAACAGCCTCTTTATATAGCATGAACTCGACCCCGACTCGCTCTCCTTTGCCACAGCCTTTCTACAGCAAAACCCCGCTCCTTACGCTCCTTTGCAAGCTAAGACGACGTCTCCTGGCCCCCAACATGGCTACAAGATACCGCAGAAGGATTTTCCCTCTTGGAGAATGCATATAGTCGAGTTCTCGCTCTCGGACCGTAGCCTGCGGCATGCCCCGCCGAGGCACGAGCACCGAGCGCAGACTCGCGGATATCAACAGTTGGCGCATTCGCCTCTCCTCGAGACCGATCCAGTTTCCAACCCCCACATGAAATCGGCCCACAGAGAAACACATTGCGTTAACACCAAGCCTTCACGCCCTTCCCTGTTCATCCACTTCCGGTCGCCTGACAGGGGCCGGTTCACTGGCAACGTCAGCAGCTCCTCCAATGTGTACTCGTCCCATCGCGGGACAAGCTCAACGCCGAGGACGGCCAACGCTGCACAGATTCGGCCCCAGAAGACGTCCCTCTCGCCAGCCACCACCGGTGCGGACCAGCAGGGCGGCCTCGTTGGCATCTACGACATCCCAAATGTAATCGTGGAGCATATTGCGGAACGCCTGGGCCTCTCCATCTTCAGCGCGCAGCCATACGGCCAGGACAGCGCCCATCTCGGCGTAGAGCCGGCGCTCCAGGTGCGTAAAGTCCAGACCGCCCAGGCGCGCGGGCGTCGTCAGCCAGTCGTATTTGACCTTCCCCTTTTTGCCCGCGCCGTATGTACGGCGCAATTGCCTCCATCATCTGTCTCACGAACAGCGTCCCTGCGCTGCTGACCTTGAGCGACTGCCATATGTCCAGCAGAAAAATCTCCCGCGCTATGCGAATGCACGAAAAGAAGGGCAAACGTGCCCAGCGCGCCTCATCGCTTCGGCTCTTGAGCGACGCCAACATCTGTCCCCAGGCCTTGCGGCAATGGCCCCCCTTTCCCAGATTGAATGCTGTGCCGTCTAGACCGATGAGCTCGTCGCCCTCGCCTACGGGTGCGAATTGGGCCGATTCTGCCACTTCTTCCAGCCCGATACCGCCGAAATGCTCGCCCGGCGGGCGCAGAACACGGGCCTCTGACCGCTTGCGATCGACTTCGAGTCCACTCGCGGCCGTAAAGTCTGCGATCAACGCCTTGAGCGCTGCCATAGCGGCAGCATCCTGCAAAAGATGACCAATCCGTCGCCCAAGGCAAGGAACTTGGTGCGCCTGATCATGGGGGTGACTGGCTCAGGCGCTTGCGCACGAGGTTGGCGGATTCGCCTCTCCTCGGTACCGATCCTGTCATTGGCATCTATGGCGTCGAGCAGCGGCTGGATGGCCAGCGCGCTCAGGATGTCCGCCAGAGGATCGCCTCGAGGAGAGCCGCGCCGCAGTGGGCCACTCAGTGGGACCGGGTCCGTCGCCCACCCATTGATATGGTAGACGGCCGTCGCTTGTGCATGAATGCCGTCTACGGCGCGGACGAGCTTTCTCCCGATGTTGTAGGCCTCCATCACTTCGACACTCCGCTCTCGCGAGCAAGTCTCAGCGCTGCGCTCGAAACGGATCAGCGCCATCACCACGGGAACGGCCATGCGCGACCGGACGGCGCGCAACATGACCTGCATTCGGATGGCGTAATTCGCTGAGGAGTCTACTGCCCGATTGCGCCGGAGAGCTTTGCGGAGTCGCTTTGCCATTGCCATGCTGAGCAAGCGCACTCCGACGTTCGACAGGTGGTAGGGACTGTAGCTCTGCAGAGACTCTTGGGCGGCTCCGTTTTCGAAGGGGGCGTCGGGGACGAGCACGCCGCGCAGTGTAAATTGCTCTCGAGAGAGCTTTGAGCCTGCTTGCAGGTCGTTGGCCACTTTGGGCAGCAATTCGAATAGCATAGGCGCTGTCAAGCGCCACACCGAGTGCGGGATACCATCGAGGCCGGGCAGCCCGTCCAATCCAGTCGGCCGCGAGAGCTCCTTGACGGCCTTATGAAAGTCTTCTGCCTCGAAGCGTCGCGCGGTCTCCTTGCTGTCCGAGTCTGACAGCTCCGATATCCGCGCGTGTCGCAACATGCGTCGTCGAGCTTTCCGCGCCGCCGAGCTGTCGTCGGGCGCACAGAACCTTGACGTGAAGTGCTCCTCGGCGAGGACGAGAATGGCATCGTCTCGCGAGGTGCGTGCCCCGGTGGCATCGTCCTTGACCGCTGCCAAGAGTGCATGCGGTTCAGACGTCACGACGTCTGGCTCATCGCGTGCGTCTCGGGCCCTCAGTGAAGCAAGCTGTGCATGGGTACGCACCGCCTCTACGTCGTAGCCCCAGGAAGACGCGTCCGAGTCGTCAAGGGCGCTGGCCAACTCGGCGACACGGTTGCGCGAGGCCTCGTCGGCTGCAATGTGCGGTTGCGCGAGCCGCCTGACTGCCGAGGGCTGTCTCTTCACAAAGGACGTCCAATTGCCGATCCCCCGTGGTTGCTGCTCGTCGTCGTTGCCCTTAGAGGAATTAGGGGGACGGCGCTGGTCTCAAACCCATGCAACCAGACTCTGCTGGAAGGCCGCAAGCTCGGCCACAAAGCCGGGCAGCTCCCACACTCCAGAACCGTCGGCTTGCGGAGTCACGGCCGTCGATGCGGCCCAGTCGAATTGGTAGCACACAGCTCGGTGGTCCGACGAGAGTATGCGAAATAGGACGCGCTGAAGGCTAGTGACCAGCGCAGGCGGCCGTGGAGCTTCGATCGCCCTCGGAAGGTACCATGCACTGGACAGGGGGACCGTCGGGTGGGTAACGAATGAGCAGACGGCAAAGACGACAAGGACGACTACTCGCCGTGGTTTGGTTGTCGTAATCGTACTTCGGCAAAGTCTTGCCAAGTTGGGTTTGCCAATTGCGAAGAGTACCATCCGCGAAGAGAGCGTCGCCCTCGCTCCGCTCCATGTGCAAGAGGAAAGCGTTGCGAGCCCCGCTTCGTACCTTGCGGGAACTGCGACCTCTGCCACTTCCTCTTCTTCGGTGCCCGCCCAGCGGCGACGCTTCGAATCTCCATCTTGATGCTCGCGGCAGGCTTGCTTCCTCTCGGCAAGGTGCTCGGACCGGAGATCTCGAGCCAGATCAAGATGAGGGAGGGGGTGGGAGGGGGGAGGGAAGCAGGCACGAATTCGGCACGTGCCGGCATCCGCCTCGACGCCACGTAGGTAGGTAGGTACTAATGGTCGAAGCGAGCTTGGGGCGTTGCGGGGTCATATCACCGCTTTGTCTTTGTGCTTGACTAGTCGGCACTGTACTTGACCTGAACCTCTATCCAGGTCAGAAGATCCGCGCAGTACCTATAGCGGCAAGACCAGGTCGTAGCTGCTGCAGCGGCGACTACCTAAGAGCATCTCCGCTTCATAGGTAGGTGCTCTCCCCTCTCACCTAGGTACGTCTACCGGAGGACCTTTCTGCGTCCATCCCAATCCCAGGAATTCATCTCACACCAAGGGCCATACGCCTCGCTGAGCTTGTCCAATTTCCCAGGGGACTCGCCGAGCCGAACGTGAGCCCAGTGCCGTTGGCGTGGAAAACACCGGCGACTGGCTGCCTTGACTATGAGCGGCTCGTGCGCAGTGATGACGTCGATGTTGTTGTCTCCCTCTCCGTCCTTGGGAAGATCAGATCGAGTACAGCCCCGAGATGGTCAGACAGATTGCTTCGGAGACTTGTGATGGAATCAGCGAGCTTTGCTGTTGTCTTCTGTTTCGACGGATCAGGGAGGAAGAGGAGACCGAGGGAATAGTCTTCAATATTGGCGAAGGGCATAGCAGTCCTTGTGCTATGGAAATTCCAGGAGACGCTGCGTGTATGGCGAAGGCGGCATTCTAAGCCAAATTGAACGCTCGGACATGGACATGAATGGGCTGCGGTTGATCAAGGTCTTTGTCGCTGCGCTGCGAGAAGCAGCGCAAGGCACTGGTCCTGTGTGGTATCCCAGGGAGTCTCTGCGCCTAAGAGCTTCTTCAGGAAAGGAAGATCATTGGGCTGGCATCACACTTGCCCTCTACTTAGTGGCAGGGGATCGTGCCTGCCTAATTCGTCCTGAAGGAACAAGGCGTACTCCGGCACGCCTCGTCGAGGGCTACAGCAAACCATCTTCCCTGCAGCAACTTGTTGCAAAGCACGAGCCGCTCTTGTACGCGGGCGCAGCGATAGCTTGCGCCTGAGCTGCAGCGCTCTGCACCCTGCGGGAGTGTACATATCGGTTGCGGGAGTCGGGCAGCAGCGTCGTGTGGCGTGATTGTGCGTGCGTGCTGCTCATAGCCGACTGAAAAGCTGTCGAGTCCGAGTGCTTGATATCCAGTCTGACTGGTAGAAAGGAGGTAGAACGACTGCCAGAGGGAGAGAACAAGAGGAAAGGCAGGAAAGGCGGAGGGCCAGGGCTGAGGCTGAGCACAACAAGCGCTGGGGCCGCTTACGCGTCGCGGCCCGCCCGCCCGCTCGCCCGCCCGCCCCGGATGAACCATATTGCGTTGCCATGCCAGGGGAGGTCGTGCGGAGCCGATAGCTTTCGCCGCAGCAGCTGTAACGGGACGTGAAGACGAGACGGAACGGATCCGGAAGATACAAGAATATTTCCAAGGTGGGCGGAATGAGTCCTACTTGGACGGGTGGCGAAGCGAGCTTTTTTTTTTTTCGAAGGGGCAGTACAGTACAGGTAGGTACGCAAAAGGAGCAACAAGGATGTACCTAATGCTGAAGTGTGTTTTGGACTACGGAGAGAAGCGCTGCACGCGGATTGTTGCAAAGGGGCATACAGTACATAGCTTCAGCAGACGTGTATGCTGCCCTGTAGGTAGGTACCTATGCGCCGGCTTGAGTTGTCGAACAGCTGAGTAAGGCATTTACGCCGACGAATGGCGGGATGTCCATACGACGAGGTGATTGCTTCTCTTCGGTAATAGGGGCGCATCATCCTCCGGGGGCTTGAAGTTGGAATGTTTGCTGCTCATGGCCTTGGCTCTAGGGCGCCCTGAAGTGGCCCGTGGTCGGCTGCCGAGCGGAAGTCGAAGGCTTTTGTTTGAATTGGGCGCTGATACTCTTGGACTGTGTAACAGGCAGCCACGTCTTCAAGAGCTCTTCGAGGCTCTCTCCTTTGAGCAGTCCCCTGACAACTGCGCATCGGCTCTTCCAAGGCCATGTCAACTCCCCAAAGTTCTGCCATAGATTCGCATAACCACTGCGCGTCTTGAGGGTCGTATATTCGTCATAGATGTGTTCCACATCGAAGCTAAGTTCGTACTTGTTACGAAAAGTCAAGAACTTGCGTATCCCCAGCTCGGACTTTTCGAAGACGCACTTTGCGCATGCTGCCGTGAGGGGCGCCAAGAATTGGCTGGCGCGCTCCCATTTCAGGCGAATGGCGGAGAAGCCCTCCCAGATGGGCTTGGCGGTGGAGTCCTGTGACATTGACCAGAGGGTGTGCCCATCGACGCGTGCAAAGAGTGTGACGCCATGGGGTCCCTCTCGAAGTGCAAGGCGCTGCGCCACGAAGCGGAAGGACCGATCACTGCGGGAGGGGAGCGTGAGGGCGTTGAGTTCCACACCCTGGTGCAGGATGGTGTACAGCGCGCCATACTGGCTCTGCGCGCTTGGGACATTCTTGATGCCCGTCAGGGCCTGCACGTACTCCTGTACGTAATGCAGAATGGCAACGAGTAGGCCCGCATAAACATCGACGTAGTTGGGGAAATAGGCATCGAGGTAGTCTTTCTCGGAAAGGCCGCCGTACGAGGGGGAGGGCACCTCGGAGAAGGCTTCGTCGTCTGGATGCACCCAGCGGATCGGGCCCGATGTGGTGCTAGCAAGGTTTGGTTCCCCTCTCGTTGGTGTGGTCTGGCCAGATGTGGACGGTACAGACTCGCTAGCGGAGCTGCTGTTGCTGCCGTCGTTTGCTCTCCTGCTGCTGAGCGAGGTGAGGTTCATGGCAGAAGGGTGGCGGCAGGGTGGCGGTGAGATGGTGGTGAGATGAAACGGCTTCGAGATGAGGGGTTGGAGGGTATTGAAGCGAAAGGAACAAGGGACCACCCGCCCCCGGAAACAAAGGTCGCACTCGCATTCGTTTCCGCCCGGAAGCTATTTCGTCGCGTCTTGAAGCTCAGTAAACGAGTCTGAAACAGCTCAGTCGGGGCAGTGACAAGTCGCTGGTAGAGTTTACATACAGAGTGGCTACTTGAGGCACTGTGTTGTGCGGCCTGCACAGCTCCTTCATCATAGTCAGGCGGTCTTCCTCGGGCCGGGCGAGGATCTTCTCTCTCTAATCCGTATTCATGCTTGCCAGCTTTGGTCTCAAGAAAGGCGTGATTCGGCCCGTTGCGACAGCATACAAAGCTGATTGAAAGAACAAAAGAAACGAGAGATCGGCTCCGTCGTCAACGGAAGCAAACGCGCTACGCAAGGACGGCGCCGCACTTCGCACGAGCCACTCACAGTCGTGCGTGTTACAATAGGTCAAAACGGGGAGGGGCGATTTGCGTCCGCCCGCCGAGGTTCCCTCCGCTCCACTTCGTCGAAGCAGAGTCAAGACCGCCGTTCTTTCCAAGCATCGCTCGCAACCAAAAGCAAAAGCACAAGTCCTCACACCCACAACGAGCCCCAAGATGAATCTCGCGTCTACCAGAGAAGAGACGATGCAGGACAAGATTGCGCGAATGCACAGCGAGTTGCAAGCGATGCGAGACCAGGCTCAGCTCTACTCCACCTTTGCTTCCATTTGTCGCGGGCAGAGCACCCCTTCTGCCGCCACTTTGCGAAACAGCTCTGTCTCCCCTGCGACTGAGGTCATGACCAGCAGCATTCCAGCGCCGACGGTCGCAGAGAAGCCTGCAGCTCACCAAAACTCCTACGATGCACCCCTTCGCTGGGACGAGGCCGTCCGCAAGCCGCTGTCTGAAGAGCCGTCCGTGCATTACGGGGGCCTCTCTGAGAAGGCCTACCTCGATCTGTATTTCCCCGACTACATCGACGTCCACGCGCGCATCTTGGTCGGCATAGTCGACTACAATCAAGCATTCGTGGAGCACCTCACAGGCATCAAGGCTGACGCCACTGCTCAATCCCAGTATGCGGCTTTCAAGGCTGTCTTCGAGGAGACCTTGAAGTATCGCAAGCTGGCGCTACCGAGTCGCGAAGATTGGGCCTTCCGCTACGTCGCGCAGGGACTCGGCGTCCGCAGCGAAGAGCGTGCCGTGTCGATTGCGGGGTTGACCATGTGGCAAATGATCAAGGACCCTATTTCCAGACAAATTTGGGATCAGCGCGTCGATTTCTCCATTCCATGGGACAATCTCTCTGAGCTCTTCTGTCCCATGACGGCAGCCATCTTGACGGACTTATCCGAAGCCCTTTGCGGTCACGATCGATGTGGGCGCCAAGGTCCCTGTCGTCCAGGTTGCACTGCCAGGCTTCTGTTTACCAAGTGGGAGTTTGACTTGGGATTGGACAAGATCGATGATTATCTCAAGGCTTGGCAAGGGAACGCGTCACAGGAAACGCCAGCCTGGATGCAGCTTCAATCTGACCCCGAGCGTCAGCGCAGCTACATTCGCTCTGTACTCGAGAAGGAAACTGGATCGGCGCTCGGCGTCTCCTCAAGCAAGCCTCGATTCGATGACTGAATGCTCGATCAAGACCCAAGGGCTAAAGCGCGCCTCGTCTAACAAGGATGTGGCAGTCAGGGTATGGACCTCGCAGGGCAAGGAACTGAGCGCAAGAAGACGAGTGCATGTCTACAAATGGCAAGTCACGCTCTTTCAGACGCCACCTCAATCGTGTCAAGAGAGGACGCCGTAGGTGCACGGAGACGTAGCGGTGAGACGCTGTGGACTACTGGAGACGGGAACACTCCAAGCTTCTACCAATCTTCTGTTTCGCGCCCCGATACGAGCCGGAGACAAGGAGTGGAGATGACACTGTCCTTTCATCCGTACTGGATCGCTTTCACCGCTCAAGTTGCGTTAAACCGACAAGGTCCAGTCCGCTTTCCGTGTCTTCACAATTGATGAACCATTACAGTCGGAGAATCAATACTGTCAGCATTCAGCATGCGTGTGAGCTGTAGTGACGTGTTGAGCTGCGTGCGACGAGCCACAGTGCTAAGCGTCGTCAAATTCAGCACACGGATGGGCACACCCGCTATGAGCATGTAACGAAGCCCCAGCGTCAGCGTGGGCGAGACCATTCACTCTTCTCGCTAGCGGGCACACCTTCTTCTCAAACTCAACAGGTCTGAATAAGGCCTTCTATTGCTTACAGCGAGCTACCTATCTCCACATCAAACGACGAAAAACTCCGCTCCTCTCTACTGCGACCCACGAGCTAGACCTCAAAGCGCTACTACGACACACCGAGAGATGGTGAGTGGCCCTCCGCAAGCAAGTGTACCTAAGCGGAGCGAGCCAAAGAAGACGGCGCGAGCTCTGACGCGATATCCTATATGCCATGCCTGGGCGTATCGTAGTAGGGGTCCGAAGTCCAGCCCGTTTCTCTTGGAATTGTGAGGTAACACAGCTTCGTCTGTCGTAGGTAAGTACTGCCTGCAGGTGTGCGCGTATACGGTGCTGTGCAGACATTCGGCGACGACGGCGCGAAGCCTACTACTTGCCCTGGCCTGCGCCGCGTCGATATATGTATGGGTGGCAGGAGCAGCGCAGCACCCTCAGGCAGAGGCTGTAAGTAGGTAGGTACGTGAGCGTCGGAGTACCTCCCAAACCCTGAGAAAAGGTCGTTGGAAGCGTCGTCACCTGCGACCTACCCCGAAAGCGAGAGGGCGATGTGCCCTGTTGGTGAAGAGGGTGTCCATCAATTTGAGCTCTCGGGTTCTCGGCCATGGTCGTCAGTCGAAACTGACATCCCAGTCGGTTGCGGGAGTCGGGCCGCAGCGGATGGTAGCCTGCGCCCAGGTACCGGTACGCTTGCCCTGCCTGATCAAGCGATTGGTCGGATGAACAAGGCTGCCGTCTGCACCACCCGTGTATGCGAAAGCGGGTAGGCATCTTGGTGTCACTCCGTGCTGCCTTGGCGCGGGCGCGGGCGCGGGCGCGGGCGCGGGCGCAGAGTCAGGCCTGAGCGAGCCGCTGACATTGTCGAAGGGAAGGCGCCAAACAGGGTCGCCTAGAGGACAATGCGATGCCGTAACACCGGGCTGCTACCGACGTGATTTGCGGGCAGTGCCACTGCGTCGGAATCCTCCGGTCTTGCGTGAAATTCCGCCATGTTGGGCGTTGATTATTCGCGCAAAGGACTCATTGCGAAGAGCTTCGATTTTGGAGAAGCTCGGCGGAAGAAGCGATGATGTCGTGACGCTGCTCTGGGCGCGTGAGGCGGCGATGGGGCCACGTGGCGCAGCGTCTGTGCGAACGTTGCCGTCCTTGAGGGGCAAAGGACTTGCGTGTGAGCGTGCCTGCACTACCACCCCCAGCGCCGCTGGTGTTCCTTCCGCTGGGCGCTGACGACTCGGGCAGGTTGCCGGAGAGCGGGCTCCTCGGCGTCGCACAGCCCTAATACCAGCGTTGCGTATGAGTCGACCATCTCTGGCGTGCAGATAGGAAATCCAACGATAAGTGTGCGGCTTCCCTAATGTGGTGCGACTGGTCGTCCTGGCCGCAGCGATCCTGATGCTGGTGGCGACTTCGGCAGAGGGACTTTGTGGTGCGCTCGTCGTGGTCGTGCCTATTGCCAGAGCCCTTGTGCACTCCACCGACACCCTTCGACTTGAACGCGCCTCCCCACTATGATGACCGTCTCCGGCCAGGAAGCATGACAGCGTCCTACCTAAGCCCGCACGGGGTCGATTGGCCCCTCCGATGCGCTGGTGCAGCGTCCGACTCCAGTGCATGAGCTCTGACAGATCCTTACCCAGATGGGTCGCTGGATATATTCTCGATGTGCTGGCACGAAGCCGACGTCACTTGCGAGCAGATGGTGCGCAACGGCAAAGAGCCTCGACTCTCCCTCTTGCTGTGAACGGTGCACCGAGAGGCAGACGGTGCTCGATCGCCTTTGTCCTGGGAATCTCGAGAAGGAGAAGGCAAGGCCGAAGAGCTGATGGCCTCGACGAACGTCTGCAGCGCTTCCACAAGCTTGGCGAGCTCGTTGGCGTCTTTGAAGGCGCAAATTACGACGTCGGAGTGGGCATGCTTGTCGCTGCGCTGGAACGAGGCGCAGATGTCGGGAGCCATCTGCGAGAAAGGAGATAGGGAGTTTCCAGGAGAACTCGAAGTCAGGAAAACCTGACGGCGTCCGGGAATTATCAGCCGCTCCAAGCGTACGCACCTCGAGGAGCCTCTTAACACGGAAATGCGGCGGCCACGTCGACATCTCCTCCTCCATCGCTAGGAGAGTCTCGAGGAATTGCTCCTGAAGGTCGTTGACGCGGTCAACGCTTTCTTTGAACTCGGCCACCGTGGAGCGGACCTCAGCGGGGGGGATGACTTCCTTGTCCTTGCGGCGGACGCTGCCGGTCGAACGTCGAGGCCGCGTCTCGGGAGCCTCAGAGGCCCAAGACCCGGGCGAGGACGGGGGCGTTGGTTGACAACGACCGGGATTAAACGAGCACTTATCGTGTCGAGCGCAGCAGAAGAGACAAGTACGCCCACCGTGGCGAGTGAGGTCGACGGCGACGACGCATTGGGGGCGAGGGGTGACGCTCGGGTCACGCATCAAGATCAAGATGCGGCAACGGAGACAGGGCTCTAGGTTTTCCATCATCGCATCTGGGCAATACGCCGGTTTGGTCACGCCGTCGCGCGGCACGTACCGAAGGAGTTCCCCATCCACGAGGACGGGCACGTTTTCGTCGTCGCCCAGATCGACGACCCGTCTGGTAAAGACGGCCCGCGCCCCTCTCAGAGGGGGGGGGGGGGCGTCCTCCAAGGCCATGTCGCAAAGGCAGCAGTACCGCCTTCCGCACTTGCTGCACAGAAAGAAGACGAAGAAGTGTGGCTTGGCGCAGTGGGTGCACGCAAAGCGGTCCTTGGGCGCTCTTGCGACCTTGATGGCACCACTTTCCTCGGCAGACTTGAGCTCTTTTTCGACGAGGGGCAAGAGAAGGCAAGGCGAGCTACTGCCGGGTAGGTGAAGTGGAGTACAGCTGGCCTCTCTTGGAAGCGGTCGATGGAGAGATAGGCCGGCGCGAGGTCCAGCTCCTCCAAAGGAAGCGCCCTGATGCCAATGAAGGTGCAGGAGCGGCAGGGGGTGCACTATCTCCATCGCCTTGGAAGAGGCTGGTACTTTTGGCTTTGGCAGCCGAGGGGGAGGCAGTGTCTCTCGCTCCGGTGACCTGCGGGGAGAGAGAGGAAGTTCGATCGGCACTGGTAGGTGAGGCGGCTTGGCCGAGCTGTACTGAGGAAGTCTTGGAAATACTCCAAACCGAGACCAGTTGTCGTAGCCATCCCAGGCGCCGGGGTCTCGTATCCGTCGATGAAGGGTGGCTGGCTGCTACCCTGGTGGTACCTATTGGCGCATAGAGTCGGAGACCGAAGTTGTGCCGTCGTTACGATCTTCGGCGTTGGCAGTCGTAGCATTCTGGGCATCATCATCACGCGGGTGCTTGGCCCAGCGCCAGAAGGAGGAGAGGAGCAAAGGACCATCCCCCAGGCAGCTGCTGATGGCAAGCCTCGATTGCGGAGCTAGGTGCTGCTTGGGCTTCCGTGGCGCATTCCGGCGCGGTCTTGCGAGACCTCACCAGCAAGACACGACGTGTGACATTGCAGTGCCACACGGGGGTGTGCCGTGCTCCATCAGACGCAGTCGACCTCTGGTCGATACGGCTGTCCAGGGAGCAGCACCCGCAGAGGTGACGTTTTCCAAGACGCTCGTGATCCTGGTGGCGAGCATCGTTGCCTTGACCCGCGGGTTTCCGGGTGCATGCACGGAAACAACAGTTGGGTGTCTACTCGTCGATTTCCATCCCACAGCAGAGGCGCGGCGAGGGGAAGCCAAGGTGGAAGATGCTTCATCTTGAGGTACCCCTCCTTTGCTTCCTCCAAATTGACCTTACACGTTGCAACCCTCTTCTCGGCCGCTGCCAACTTGAGATCCTGCTCGGCGAGGTCGTCCTGGTGCTCAAACCCTCCCCCCCCTTCCCACTTCTGCTTGGTCCTTCTCCGTGGGTGGTCGGTTGCTCCAGGCATGTGGGTCGTGGAGACTCGGACTCACGAACACCGTCGCACACGGTCTTGATGAAGGCACCGCATTGGTGGTGGGGAGTCTACGAAATCGTCTCCCCCGTCGGTCGGGACGCCGTCTTCGATGGGGACGGAGTGGGCGGAAGTCGCAGCGGCTTGCGTCGCCCCTGCTGCAGCGTCGCCGCTTGGCTGCACCTGGAGTTCAGCAGTTTGAGGTGATTCGCTGCGCCCTGGTGATGCTACACTTGGTGCTGGTGCTGGTGCTGAAGCTGGTGCTGCGTCCAAGACGTCGCTGCGCTCTACTCCTGGCGCTGGAGACGCAGCCGTGGCTGGCACTGCGGCTACTGGGGCTGCTGTTGACGACACACTGTCCGCTACTGGTGGCATTGCAGCCCGTCCGCTCGCTGCTGCTGCTGGCGGTGGAGCTGGGGGGGCAGCTTGGCTGCCGATGCGGCCTGGGCCGCGCAGGACTGGGGCCCTGATGGTGCTGTGCGTGCGGGCAGCCGTGCCGCGACTGAGCGTGGCTGCGGCGGGGTTGGCCGTGCCGGTCAAGGAGGCCGCTGCGATGTCGGTGCTGGCCTCTGCGCCATCGTTTCCCGTGCCCTTCTTGTTGCGACACACGGATCCGCCCCTCGTAATCTTGCGCGCGGTCACAGCTGCGGACGTACTCGGCGGTGCTGTCGAAAGGCTTGTCGGACTCCGTCTCCACTTTCGGTTGGGGCGTCGGGAGTCGCGACAGCGCGGAAGGGGGAATGCCGTGACGCCGGTATCCCCCCTTGACCTTCTCGTAGTGCCAAGTCGGATCGGGCTGGGCTCCCTTGGGCGTAACGGGTGTCCTCTTGACGCTGGCCATCTTGGGGGATGGTGTTGTCGACCGACTGGTAGACGCAGCAACGGGGCGAGTGGCACTCCTCTTGGAGGCGGAGACCGGCGCTGGCGCGACCGCCAATCGACGCCTAGCAGCGCGAGTAGTCGGTGTATGAGGCGCCGACGGCACAGCTACAGGAGCAGACACACCTTCGTCGACTGGCTGAGGAGCCGGGGGATCCCGACCGGGAGCGTTGGAGCATTTCTCCTTTTTGGCGTAACAAAAGAGACATGTTCGGCCTCCGAAAATGGTGGGGTCAAGGGCCACCACGCACTGAGGGCGGGGAATAATGGTAGCATCGCGCAGCAGGATCCTGCATCGTGCGCACGGATACGGGTTCTCCGCCATCAAACCTCGAAAGTACTTGGGGGTATACGCCGACGCAACTGGTTGATAGTGCATCGGTTGGCCGCCGGCAAACGTGCGACCCACACAGGGGACCATCTTTTCGAAGAACGAGGCGCGGGTTCGGGCGCAAAGCCTTGGCGATGGAGAGTCGCCGGCAGAGCGCGCCGTACACCACTCACGCATCTCATCGCCCGAAAGGTGAGCGAAGGTGGCGTCCGAGGACGAAGCGTCCGAGGTCGCAGCGCCCACCGAAGCAGCGTCATCACTCGAAATCTCGATGGCAGAAGATTGAAATGCGCCGTGAGAGGAGAGAAGCTCGTCGACCTCCGAATCGTCGCGATCGCTGGCAGAAGTGGGTGAGGTCGCCATCTTGCGGTGTTCGAAAAGGGTCCGTTGAGAGTTGTAGGAGACGGTCAGGAGCCAACCCTTCAAGGACCCGACGGCAAACACAAAGAACTCGACGCGACGCCCATGCCGACGCAATAGGCTGGTAGTGCATGGGTTGTCTGTCAGCGAACGTACGATCTAAGGACCCGTTCCCAAGCTCAGATCGGCGATCCCGACGCCGTCCTTGCCTTGAGCAAACTTGTCATGTAGGCGCTCCAGAGGTCGTAGGCAATCCAGCCGACTCTCAGAGCGCATGCATGCTTGCCTGTGTGCTTTTTGCCTCTTCACGTGATTCCCAGCCAAGAGACCATCTTTGTGGCAACGCCCACGACGGAAAGACGACGTCCCTCGCCCCGCCCGGGATCGGGCTGGGCTTGGCTTGGCTGCAAGCCTGTCGCGGAAGCGCAATTCCGTGCCGTGATCATAGCTGTGGGTAGGCAGGTACGCGAGCGATTGGCTTTGCGCTGGGACCCTGAATATGGAACGCGGCGTAATGGGAGGGTGGGAGCAAACGGGAAAAAGGGTGCGTAGAGTGTCAGAGCAGGGTACTCCCTCGGACACCGACGAGGGCGTACCTGAGCAATCATTCCCACGGAGCTGCGTGGGTCAATCTCGTCCTCGAAGCAACTGCGCCGACTACTGGAGCGAAGCGAGACATAGGCTGGGATGCGCTCGCCATCGTCGATCTGACTCGATCGCCCAACGTCCTGCCGCAGCAATGGCAACAGGCAACAGGCAGATACCCGGCCTCGGCATTCCGCCACTGTTGCCATGGCAAAGGCAAAGGCCGAGTGTAGCCATGACGGCGTGACGAAAGGCCCGCTTATAAGCAGCGGTTCGCCTAACGACCAGCCCATGCTCTCCCAAATCGCGTCGAATCCTCCTTTTATCATCCCCTCCCTACCGAGGGAGCAGCACCAGTGCCTCTCCATCCTCGTGCGCATCTTCTACCTTTTACCCACGCCTACAATGCTCCTTCTCCATTTCTTCCCCGTGCTCGCAGCGTTCCTGCTGGCCACTCTCCCAACTTCTCAAGCCCACCCTCCTGGGCTCCGCCCTCCAAGCACCTCTCTTACCAATCGCAATGACAAAGTCGTCATCACAACCAAGTACATCCCCTACGAGGACCTCCCCACTGCCGGGCCGGACTTCGTCATCCGAAGTGACGACGACCACGACGACGGGCACCCCGCCTTCGAGGGCTTGAAGTGGATTGCCGATCCCAAGACTATGGGCCGGATTGACGACTTTCAGATTGGGGGGAGCCACGCCGTTACCATCGCGCGCGACGTCGCAAAGAGGAAGAAACACGACGGTGGTGGCTCGGACTGGAGCTATGCCATCTCGGTGGTCAACCCCAAGACCATGGGCCGGATCGACGACTTTCAAGTCGGGGGTAGCCAACCCATGACCATTGCGCGCGACGTCACCGCGAAGAGGAAAGAGGACGACCGCCTGCCCTTGAACGAGGATGCATTCTGGCTGGACGACTCCGGCATAAAGGGCTCCATCTCGGAATTTCAGTTCCCAGGGGCGAATGCCATAAGCGTCGATCGTGATACTCATGGCGGCGCTGGAGAGGAAGAGCGCAAACGCGAGGTCGCTGAGCGAAGCGGGAACGACTGTGGCAGCCCGCCCTTCGTCTGTGCTATGTGAGTCACACGCACTAGACGAGCAATGACATGACATGACTGCCACGATTGTCGGCCCTGTTCGCTGACCTCTGATGCATTTGCACGGGATGGGAACAACCGCAGCATGTACCACGGTATCCGCTTTGAGGCGGGTCCCGAGGACGTTCAAGTCGTCGGTCGCGCCAGTGAGTACACACAGTATCACTGCCACTACCTAGATACGCTGGCGAAGAGCATGCATGGTCCGGAACGTCGCTGACTGAATCTCTCACTCGCCTCGCAACAGCGACACCAACCTTCATGCGCAAAGCCAGCGGAGGTCCTACTCACTTTACGTCTGAAGGCGGTTCTGGCTCTGCCTCCTGGGACCCGCAAGGCGCCGCTCAAGAGGCATGCGTTTCCGGAAACGTCGGAATCTTCTTTTCTGGCGATGAGAAGACGTTGCAGGGTGATCCCCACGACCCTGATGTCAGAGTCTGCACCAGGACGGTTGACGTGCCTTTTCAGAGTGTTGGGGTTTTCCGTTTCTGAGCGTAGGTGGCTGTCGGGCGAGGAGGGCAGCGGCACGGCCACCCGTCGTAAACGACTTTGGGTACGATGTCCATGAATGACTGTTGTTGTTGGTATCGCGACTTCATCTTGGGCATTTGTTGGCGAGTCAATGCAAAGGACATTTGAATTTGTTGTAGGTGTAGAACCAAAGCCTGATGTGCGGGACGTGAAACGCTCCGCGATACAAATGATCTCTCTGCGTGCATCTCAAAGCCCGCCAGCGTCTACCCTTGAATGGCCGACTCCAGATGGCGGGCGGACGACTGGACTGTATGGGCTTTGGATCCACGCCAGGCCATTGGGCTGTCCGGCAACGCAAGGGAGACATCCTTCCGCTTGGTGCGCTGCATCTCGACGCTCCAGGCGCTGATATCTGCGAGTCGTGCGCTCGGACGAGGCACGCCGCAGTCTAAAGTCTGAGTACCGGAACTCGCGTAAAGGGAGCCATGCTCAGCAATCCTCGGGCGGTATCTTCTAGTCTTGATAGGGGTCCGGAAGACTTTTTCACAGCTTGGTGCGCATGTGCGAGGAGGTAAAGTTCCACAGCGCGTGTCGAGCTCGCACCGCAGGATCGAGCTCGCCGGCGGATATGACTCTTCCGTTCCCGGC
Source organism: Quambalaria eucalypti (assembly GCA_004016185.1). Classification (NCBI taxonomy): domain Eukaryota; kingdom Fungi; phylum Basidiomycota; class Exobasidiomycetes; order Microstromatales; family Quambalariaceae; genus Quambalaria; species Quambalaria eucalypti. The sequence continues at coordinate 83,318 of RRYC01000061.1, forward strand.
ACCGTCCCGCAGCTTTTCCTCTTGCGAATCACTGTGGCTCACAAGGTGGAAGAGCGGGCGCAGGAGCAGCGTAAATGCGGATTGGTACCAATGACCGACGAGTCATCTGTTGGGGTGAAGAAGTGTCTGTGCGTCAGTAATGTGAACGCTTCGGTACGCGCTAACGGCGAATGAACTCACTGTTCTTGTAACGAGAGACGAAGTCTCGTGACGACCTTTGGCAAATTACATTGGGGGCGAGGGGTGACACTCGGGTCACGCATCAGGATGCGGCAACGGAGACAGGGCTCCAAATTCTCCATCATAGCATCGGGATAGTATGCGGGCGTAGTGACGCCGTCGCGGGGCACGTACCATAAAGGCTCTCCGTCCACGAGGACTGGCACGGTCTCGCCATCGCCCAAATCGACGACCCGGCGAAACTTCTCGAACAAAGGGCCTGGCGTGCGCTTACGGAACATGACGCTCGTGCTAGCGGCGTCGTGGGCCGCTGTCTGGGCGAGGTATTGGCTGACGGGGTCATTGGGATTGGCGTCGTCGTCGTCGACCTCGAGGTCGGCCTCGGCGTCCGACTGGGCGGTGTGGAGTCAGTGCTGCCGTTCGAGTGACGGCAAAAGGACTCGGCCAGGCATACGATGCCAGACGTATGCGTGATACCCACGCGTGAATCGGCAGTGCCAGGTATCAATGGTCGCCCACGGATGGTATTGGCTGCGAGCGCGAAGAGCACCGTGTCCATGAGTCGTCAGGTCCAAGTTTCAGACAAGGGATTGTCTGCGGATGAGTCGGACCAGCTCCTCAGGAAGCTCAGCAAACCGGTCGTGGGGGTTTCGGCGCGAAGACGGGTACCCATTTGGTGGGTCCGCGCAGACAGATGGGACGTCTGGCCGGCCATGTTGCGCCCAGCGGCTCCACGGATCGGTTGCCGGCGCCTTGTCCTTGTCCTTGCCGTAGACTTTTGGCCCAATGTGGCCGCAATGCTTTTCCTTGCGACGTCAGAGAGAAAAGCCTTCAATGACAGCAGAGAGAAAGGCCTTCAACGACAGCATCTGTCATCCTCGTCTTGGCATCGATGATGACGCTGAGCTGCTTGACCGGCGTCTTGCCTGCTCCTGTGCCGCGGGGACACCCACTGAACTCCGGCCTCCTCCGTCTCCCGGACGATCTCGAGGTTCTCATCCTTGAGAAGCTCGTTGAGCGCCAGATTGGGCCCCGAATGCATAAAGCGCTGCCAATTCGACTCGGGCACTTGTGCTCTGCATCCTTCGCCCTGAAAGCGACCCTCGGTGTCTGCAGCCATCCCACGCCATGGCAAGCCGTGAGACTAGCTCGACCCCCATCGGCAGTACCAGGTCTGGCTTGTCCGTCCGGCTTCGAACCCGCCCAGCGAGGATGGATCGATGGGCCGGTGTACGTGCCGATGCTGCCCCAAGGGCATAGTGGCCAGCCGGCGGCGGCGGATCATCGATGGCGAGAATGAATCACAATGCGCTGGCTCCGTCCAGCCCGATTGTGCTTCAGAGCTGCGAGGTACGATCGCGCGCTGAGAGCCTGTCTGTGTACCCCCGCGGGAGATTACAGGGCGGAATTGACAGGGCAGCACTCAGCTGTAGCGCAAAGCCGCCCTCTCGGTAAGGTGTGAGAGGGGAGTGCCGATCCCTCTCCTCCGGCTCCTCGGCCGTGAGCGTGCGAGGCAGTTCGGCAGTCGTCGACCTCGTTGTGGCCGTCGCCCGATTGCCTGGAAGGGCACATGCCGGTTGGGCCCACTCGATCATCGCATTGCAGCTGTGAAGATCGTTGTGGACCAGTGCCAGAGCATGACGAGCTTGTACAGCACTCAGCGCCTCGACGCCTAGCAGGACTGCTGCGTAGTCCCAGAGAATGACGAGCTTGTACAGCGCCCAGCCGGGGCATTGCAGGGCGGTCTTCTTCCCTCATGACTGCGCCCGGTGAAGGTCTGAGCGGGAGCAGCTCGTCGGTGGCCGATTGAGTGGATCGAAGTAGTCGACAGCGGCATGGTGATGCCAAGCGCGTTCCTGGAGGACGGTGGGACCCAGCCCGGGCGATGATACTATACTGTGAGGCTTTCGTGAGTCTTGGGCTCTGGGCGTGTCTCGGTGTTGGCACGTCGCATGGTGTGATCTGCGAAAACTACTGCCAGATAATTCTGGCAGTATACCAGCATTTTGACGGGCTCCTCCCGGGGAGGGGCCATGTATGTGCTCCATCTATCGTCGGCATGCCGACCCTGGGCAGACGTCCCAGATGCCTAGGGCAGCAGTCAGTAGGTAAAGTGTGGCGGCGCGGCCTGTCCCTCCTCATCGACGACCTCAGGACTTGAGTCATCGCATGTGTCGCCAAATCATTGACGTGGGCGAGCGACGTCCTCCGCGCGGGGGGAATGACCGCGGCCACTCGCTGAGGCGGTCGGTTGAAGTAGGTCCCGACTCAAAGCCATCCTACCCGCTCGTTATCCCTGCCGTCCCTTGCCTGCCGTTGCTGTGGCAACGACCTGCGGTGCTTGGCTTGGAAGACGTTCGGTGGGAGTAGTGCCGGCGGCGGATACGACGAAGCGTCTCCTCGCGGCGTGCGACGAGGGCCGCAGCGCGGTAAGACGCGGGCGTGGGCGCACCATCAGTCTTGCCGCCAACGGAAGTTGGTCGTCCACCATTCTGTCTGCCGTCAATTGAGGCCGGTCCTGCCCTAGAAGCTCGCTGTCAGGTCTCTGTAGTGCACGCCACTCCCCGAGCCCTGTCATCGAATCGTCGAGACCGCGGACCGCGAACCGCATTGGAGCGCGGTAGTTGATCGTTCTGCTCCGCCCGGGAGAAGACATCCGTAGTACCCACACGCCGCACCGCGTCAGGTCGCGGTAATGTGCTCCCGGAGCACGACGGCGCCTGAGGTCTCTATAATGGACTGAGGAGGGGTGCCGTAGCTCTTCGTGAGACTGTGTAGTCGGATCCTGACCTCGTGGCCAGTAGGCAGTACGTGAGGGAGTTGTCGAAGAAAACTCGAATGCTCCTAGCTGTTCGTCGCATGGGGAAGGCTGCAACTGGGCGACGGTGAGAAAGGACATCGACCTGGTACGAGCGACCGATGCCTTGAAGTCCTTGGAGGGAGCCCAGTTCTAGTCCTAGGCCCGCAGATGTGGCCTAGCCTGAGTCTGGCCCTTCTTGAGTGCCCTACGCACTCGTACCATTTGCGCCGGTGCCTGCGGTAGCTCGCCAGCAAAAGAGGCTACCGAGGCAGCAATCTCGGGCAGATGCAACGCGTCAGGGAGTACGTAGTAGCACACCTTCCATGCTCAGCGCTTGGCCACTCAACTTCGGGGGGGGGGGCGGAATTTGCCAGGGGTTTGCCCTTGCCACGCCGTCGAAGCCAAGCGGGGTTCAAGGCAGAGCGGGAAGGTGGGGGAGGGGAGCGATGGGCTCTGCCGGACTTGCGACCTGGGTGGCTCCTGCTGCGGGGGGAACTGCCGCTGTCGAGACCGTACTGGGAAGCCCTCCTGGCCCGAGGGGACCATTTGGGCACAGCTAGGTCCAGGCTGAAGCATTCGTAACCTCCTTGGGCACTCAGATACTCTCGGAGAGGAAGAGCGAAGGACCTGCCCGGTAGGTAGCTCAAGCGCAGTCCTTTGCCGTCTGGCTCGGGAGAAGACGACTCATCCTGCTTGTTGTCGGGAGCCCATCGCGCCCCGGCTTCCGAGAGCAGCTCTGTACCATTTGCCGCTCGATGCATGAGCTTCTGGGGAGCGTCGATCTGGCACATCCGCAGCTCGTCCAGCTTCACAGCGACCCAAGTGGGAGCCGGCCTTGGTGCCCGAATGGTCTTCAAGGGGTTGAAGGCGTAGTCGGCCTCCGTCCTTTCGAGTCCTGCGAAGTCGATTGCACACCTCCACTCATCATCATCTGTCGTCGTGATTCCCTTGCTTGTCTTGCCTTTCGTGGTCTTGTCTTTCGTGGTCTTGTCTTTCGTGGTCGTGTCTTTCGTGGTCGCGTCTTTGGCTGAGTCGCGCCGGTGCACACAGTGCTGTCGCGGTACCTACTGCATGACGGACCTGGGCTTCCTCGGCTGGCCAGATCTGGGGAATTGCGACATACATGAACCAACGAGCGTCCTCAAGGCCGCCGTATAGCAGCAACGGTATGCCGAGCAGGTATCGGTGCCGCGATAGTGCGTCCCAGGCGCCGGGCGCCCGGCTGAGTCGTGGACGGTTGGTGCGAGCGAGTGTCCCAATACCCTGCCTCGACGGGCCGATCCGAGCTCGTCGATGTGCGAACGGGACGGCTGCTGCGTCTTGTTGAGGGTGGCGCACTCACAGCAGGAGCTGCAGGCGGGATCGGACGGTTGCTTGACGGCAGAGTGTGGGAGAGATCGCGGGCGAGGCGCCCTCGTGGCCGATCAGATGCTTGGCCAGGAAGCTGGCCTTGATCATCGTCAGTCAGCCTCCCCTCTACGCTCTTACGGGTACGTCGCTTCTCCACAGCACCTGAGATGGTGGTTGATACTGAGCAGAGCGGTGCGTGCGGCAGTGAGTCACTGCCTGCCGGAGGGGCACACCGATGGGTCCAAGGACGATACGCTCGTGCGCGGGCAGAGCGTTTCTCGGGTGGGAATCTTGACTGCTACCTGCGACCGTGCAACTGCCATACTCGCGGATGGCCGCCGATCCACTCCGACGTTCCTTTCCGCTTAAAATCGGCTGCGTAGGGAAGCGTCTTCCTCCGGCACTTGGACCTCGAATGTCATGCTTGGTGGGCACTGTTGCTCCAGCAGCAATTGAGCGGCAAAGCGTGTTGCGCCAGAACACGACCGGTGCGGCGTGCCTCTTCTTTCTTGGAGAAAGACGATGCTCGAGTTCGGGACGAGCAGGCTGGCGTGAGCCGCAAGAGACGCAGGTCAATGCCGCCCGCCGTAACGTGCTGGGATCGCGAGCTCCTTCGCTCAGCTCGCCTGTATCGTCCGTCCCCAGCCTCCACCAGCTCGAAGTGCCCTTCATCCAAAGGAGCATGGGACGCTGAGCACAGATGGAGGTGCTGGCAAAAGCGAAAGCGAGAGCTCTGGCCACGGCGCAAGAGGATGCCGGCGAGCCTGTTTACATGCAGGCGGCCGAGGTCGATGTCGACGGAGGTTGCTTCCGCGTGGCGTACCAGAGCTAGAGCTGTAGAGCCTCCAGCTGCGAGAATCTGAGGCCGGGGGTAAGCTCGTCCGTAGACACTAAGTAGAGGAAAAGAACAGACCCCTTCAGATGTTCTTGGCCTTGGCGACGTTGAAGTGTGGCCCAAAGCTATTGAGCACGCCTGGGGTGGTCTTGTTCCACTGTGATGGTAGCCAGCGGTGGGATGCGCAGCGGTTGGCTCGACTCGACCCCTGGCTGTGCCGTGCCCCTCTCGTCCTTGAGCTCCGCCACGGCGGCGGCCGACCTCCGTCTCAAGCGCCTTGATAGCGGTCGCGAGTCGGTGGGTGGAGCGGCGTCTCTCCCCCAGTCGAGCGGGGACGGTCGGCAGTCGGTGTGCGGAGCGGCGTCTCTCCCCCAGCCGGACGGAGACGGTCGCGAAGAAGCGCCTCGCTGGGTGTCTCCATGGACGTGTAGAAGGTGTCGCTTGATTCGTGTCGTCGACACTTTGAAGAGTCGCCAGGTCCAAGTAGGTAAACGCCGCTAGTGCGGCTTTGGTAGGAGTCCGTCTGAGGGCGCGCGGGTGAGCAAGGCGGGGGAGAAGCGTTAACACTTTGGCGCGGCGGGCATCAACGCCCTGCGCTGCAGACTCACTTGATTGACATGCTGGGATATTTTCGCAACGCTGTGAGGCTTCGTTGCGCAATGGGCTGGGCTGGTGAAGGCATCGCTCCTGTGCGGGGCGACGAGGATGGGGAGCGCGGGTGGGGGGTCAGCCGTTGCGACACGTAGCACCTTGCCCGCCACCCCACCGCTGAGGGCGGCGGTGGTCCTGGACAGCGTCTCGAAACTCATTGGCGCTCTACACCAAGAGGATTCGCGCCGCATACCAGCACTTCTGAATGAGGACTGGGTCCCACCCGGCGGTCACTTCGCGGTCTCTGGTGAGCTGGTAGAGACCCGTGAAGAGGACACGTCCTCTACCGTGCCGACACGAGACGCTCGTGCGGCGTGGGCCAGGCTCCGATCGTTGCGGCGGAATCGGCACGCTCGCCGGGCTTGACACCTTGCGAGGCCGGGTCAGCTACCCATTGACGCTTAGTTGCGGACGTTCGGGCTTCGCGACGGCGACTGGGGGCTGAGGGCTGGCGCGTGGACCTGTGAGGCCCGCACTCGACGGGTTGGCTTGTCGAAAATGTGCAGAGCCGTAGCCTGACAGCCACAGTGCCTCGAATCCGACCAGGCAAATTGTAGCGTAGGACTTGCAGGCGCGCCCCTTTGAGGGGAGAGGACACCAGCCGGGCTGCTTGTTCTCCCATGCTCTTCTGGCCCAGAGACCAATTGTAGCAGCTCTTCATGGCTTGAGTCGTACGTAAGCCTCGAGAGGTAGTCTGCTGCGAGTTCCGAGCCCAGCGATCGGGCGAGACTTTATCTTCGGTATGCGCCGCCAGGAGGACACGCAAGGTAGTGCAGCTCCTCGGCACTTGCCCCGCCCGCCGCGCCAGCATCCATCGATGGTATGCGCTGAGAACCTGAGGCGGCAGGCTCCAGACGCGAGCGAGATTTTCGAAACGTCAGGTGCCCCTGGGCTGGTGGGTGCAGCGGGCCTGCTCTGCTCCTGGGGCCAGAGGACGTCGCCATACTGCAGCTCCGGAGGCACGAAAGTCGCAAACCCAGCGCCCGCTGGAGCGTGTGCCGTTCTTGACTTGTATCAGCACATAGCTCCATGCCTCTGGCGCATGCAGACGTCTGAGCTAAGGCGCCGGTGTAGACGGACATGCAGAGATCGTACACTGAAGGATGTGTGGTATGCCTCGGCCTGCGCTGGCCACCTTATGTAACGGAGGTTACCGGAGGACGCGACAAGAGGTGTAAACACGCACGAAAACTCGAGCCGTATCCCCTCTGCGATATTCCGCTTGGGGCAGTGACCGCGCCGCAGCCTGGGAAAAGCTTGTCAGAGGCAGCATGCTGACCGAGGAGACAACTCCTCTGAGGCAGAGTGTGAAGACTCGGTGCCAGCTCGATGACAAGCCGCTCGCGTGCGGAAGACGACTTCGCGTTGGTCGTTCGCTTCGGCAAAGGAGGGATGTCGTCCACCAGAACTTAGCCAGACCACCGAGGTGTTTGGAGGTGAGCGCGTGGAACGGGCGAGTACGTGTGGACTGCCTGTTTCTTGGTCCGACAGCCCCCTTGGAGGAGATGCCGAGCTCACGTCGCCTTCAGCGCAATCTCCGTGACAACCTCGCACGCCTCGCGCAGTAGCCGGTCCAGGCCGTTTCGCATGTCGCCATCCTCGGGACAGAACTGGGCAGCGTTGCGGATTGTGGCTCTCTTCCTGCAGCAACTCCCAGGCTGCACGGAGACGGATCGTCTCGTCTGCCTTCTCGAGGGCCTTGCAGACGTCGAGACCTTGCCTCTACCCCAGCCTACGATAAGGCGGCAACTGCCTCTCCGCCAAATCTTCGAGGCAGCGATGGTTTTGCTTGTACTTGTATCAGATTCGCGCCCGCGTCTGCGCCTGCACCACCGCCCCGCTGTGCTCGAATCTCAGCAACGTAGTCCGAGATGATTGCAGGATTCTCAAGCAGAGGGCAGGGTCCGCCTCCCTAGTGCATTCTTCGACGTTTGTTCACGGCCACGAATATGGCGGTGATACTGTAGCGCCGGTGGCCCAAGGCAGGCATTTTAGACTTGGGTCGTGCTTCGCCACTTTCTCGTCCGCCGATGTTCTCGGAGGATTCTTGAGAGGACCTGCTCGTCGTTGATCTCCAGGGACCAGCGCTGGCCGTGACGGCGCTTAGGCGAATCGCAACGACGACGAGTTTCGGCGCGGCACCGGGCGAGAAGTACCAGTGTCTGGAGAGTGTCTGGAGAATACTTGTGGCGGGCCGCGTTACAGAAGGTGCAAGCCAAAGTTTGGGCTCTCGATCGCCGTTGTCCATAGCAGCCTGCTCCTCTGCGCGGCTGATGTCATCGATTCGGAGGTCGCGGCGCCGGTCCTCCCTGTCCGAATCGGGGTTTGCATGGTCCCTAAGGGCCGTCCATTGCCCCTGCAGCCACATCGGGTCGTGTGCGGTTTGCTCCTTGAGGCATGCCCACAAGTGGTGGAGGTTCTGGTCCTTCCACCTGTGGCCGGAAGCACATGCACTGGACTGCGCCATCGCCACGAGGGAAGCGAATGTGTAGCCTACATCGCTCGCCCGAGCGCACTCGATGCCTCCTTCCTCTTGCGCTTGAGCCGCGTTGATCGAGGTCAGAGCAGCATGACGTCGAAGCGGCTGGAGAGCGAGGACGGGTCTCTCGTGGCGGGTCGCCAGCGTAGCATCCTTCCATGTCCCGCTCTGGTCCGCTGCGTCCGCTATGACAAATGTCATTGTGAGTCGAAGCAAGCCGGGGCAGCCGTGGCTGCGCAAGTCTCGTTGGCTAAGTGCGTCGAGAGAGCGTCGCCAAGCGTCGAAGCTGCATCGCAAGGAGAGCCAGGCTGCCAAGAGTTGACCGACAGCCATCACGATTCCCCGTGAGTTCTCGTGAAATGTATCCTTGGCCCTGTGAAGGAATTGCAGGGCTTCCTGAGCCACAAGGGCATCGCCTAAGCTGCCAAGGTTGACCGACAGCCGTCACATTTCCTTTGGACTTGTTGTAGAGCTTCTTCCTTCTACAAGGAGGACACCTTGTCGTTGCGTCGTTGGGTCCGTATATAGTGTCTCTTGGGGTCGGTCGGCCGGGTCGCTCCCATCTTGTAGCTGATGGGGGTCCTCGAATTTGATGCAGCGGGCGTCGGACCAAGCATTCGGCCATCGTGAGTCCCATGAAGACACGGCGATACCAAGTCGTGGAGACGCGTGAGATCCGCACATTGGATTTTTGGCCCGCCATCCGCACGCACGGAGGAGGAGGTCGAAAACTTCCTTGAGGACATGACATGACAGGAGACCAGCGAACGCCGCACGCCGCAGCGCCCCGAGCTGTGGTCGTCTTCTTCCTCATGGCACTTGTAGAGCCGGCTCTTCCGCTGGCGCGCGCCATAGGCCACTCCTTGCTTGTGGTCCTTGCGGTGGCGCAGGCGCAGGCGCAGACCCCGACCCCGGAGTCACCGTCTCCTCCTGGGCAGGGCAAGAGAGGACGGGCGAGGGAATTGAAAGCGATGTCAGCTGCGGAGGTTCATTGCTTGACCTTGGCAGGCTGGGTTGGGCTGGGCTGGGCTGTATCATGACGCCACTGCTACTCACGACATGGCAGTCTGCTCCCAAGCGACCAAGGGGTGAGCCGACGAAGTCTTCTTGGTCCGTCGTTGCTCCGTGGCCGATCAGTAAGTAGTGCCCTTGCCGTCCGACCCGACAGCGAAGATCGGACTTGCCCCCAGTGCCTCCGCGGGCCTTCGAAATTGACAGGAGAGGGGCGACAGTTCCAGGTACCATTGAGCCTCCGCTGCTAGGCAGGCGGGCGGGGTAACTGGACCAGCTGTCGGTGCCTTCTCCTTGCGACTCTGCGACTCGTAAGTGCTCGGACTTGCCTACGATGGCTCGTTGCGCTGCGCAAGCTCGCTGTGGAGGAGAAACCGCGGCGCATCTTGAAATTCAAATGGAATTGAAGCCTCGTACGCCGGCCGGACTTTGAGCGCCGACACATCGGTTGCGGGAGGCGGGCAGCCGCGTAGTCTGCTGCGGTCGGTACAGAGGGCTGTGAGGGCAGGGCAAGAGATTCCGTCTGTCAGTCGGAGATTCGAAGGATCACGATGCGCGGAGAAGCAAGCGGAGAAGAGGAGACTCACCGGCAGTTTGCCAACACAGCCGACACCGGTGAACGACAGGAGGTAACTCTCTGAAGCGGCCGCATCTGCCGAGGTTTCAACAAAGAGCAGCTCGCTCCCCAACAATCGTATGTGGAGAATGAGGGCAGCTTGTAGCCAGCCGACCGAGCAGCAAGAATGCCAGTGCTCCGTGCGTTTCGAGGGTCGACCACGCCTGTGTTGAAGGATCTGCTCTCTTCACAGACGGAGCGCGCGCTTCCGCAAGATACTTGAGCCCTCTGGCATCGGCGAGCGCCAGACCACGGCAGATGACCAGGTCTGAGTGCAGCGGAGGAGGCAAGGTGGGGATGCCCGAGTCAGACGCTGGGCCCGAGGAGCACGGATAAGACCGCGACGCTTGATAGACTGCGAGGACACGGCCGCAACTCAACTCACCATCTGCATGCCAAAGACCGACCGAGACTAATTCGGCACGGAAAGAGGTCCGAAGTCCGCGACTGATCTTCGTGTCTTGAGACTTGCCATCGCCGAGGCGTAGAGTAGAGCAACGTCTTCGCGAGTTGAAACTTGCCAACACCCAAGCTAGGTAGAGAGTGAGTGTATCAACGAAGGGGTACCTACGGTACTTGCCAAGCGGAGCAACGGCTCGCATAATCGCGAGTGGGAGTCCGGTCCTTGAGTCGACGCTCATGTATCCCCAGCCCCAGAGGGGAGGAGGGGAAGAGCGGACAAGTCTGAGGAAAAGGGGGGAAAAAAAGAAGAAGTGGGCGAGGAGGGGCGTGGTTATATATTCGTCTGGGGGCTGCCATGTCGATGCAGAGACAAGGCAGGAGAGGGCACTGTGTGAGAGGACGGGCGGGCGGACGACCACGCGAACAAAGGACGTTGTGTGGCTCTATGCTGAGCTGCCCGGGAGGGGGGCCGACCCTCTGCCCTGCTGCCCAACAAGCAGCGAAGTTCCAACACGTTCCACCATTCTCTTCATTGCCACGGTAGGTGCTTTGTGCGGCCCAGCCCGCCTAGTCATGTGTGAGCCACTGTGCTCGTCATCGTGATCACCCCATCCCCACTTGCGAGACTGAAGGGGCGCCTCTTCCCTCCGCTACGCTCGATTTGCACGCCGTCGATCGAGAGTGCGGCTCGGAGCGAGCGTGGGAAAATCCCTCACCGGCGCAAGTGTCTACCATCGCAAGATAATCTTGCCGTCTGACGAAAGCGAGTTGAATGACCCGCAGCCGCCTCGCTGGATGACCAGCCCGCCGGAAAGATTGTCCCTCAAGTGCGGGTGGTACCAAGTGCGGGTGGTATCAAGTGCGGGTGGTACAAACAATCGTCTGACGTAAGGCACATCGCCGCCTCGCCTCGCCTCACTCGGTGGCGCTTTCACCAGCAAAGCAATCATTACCTCGCCACAACACAACGATTACATTTACCTACCGCGGCCGCTGCGCAAGCCAGAGTAAAGCCTATTTGCGTGCGCGGCGGGACATGGCGATTGCGGTCGCGCTTGTATGTGCGGGCGCGGGCGCGAGCGGGCGGGCGGGCGGGCGGTACCCACTTACTTACCGCTTCTCTTCAGTCGTTCGCCTCTGGCTCGCTCGCTCGCTCGTCCGTCCGTCCGGAGTAGAAGTGCGCACGCAGGTAGGTCATGCCCGCACGCCATCATCGGGAGGGACCCACCCCATTGCGGCTCGCGGGTTGAACCCATGTAAATAGCACAAGCTCGAACCCGCAGTTGAAGAACGGTCATCCCGCGCCGCGCCGCGGCTTGATATTGTGGCCTCACTGCACGACCGCACGACGGCGAATGGGCAAGGGCAGCACAGGCTGTACACAATCGTTCAAGTTGTTGCTTCAATGGTAATGTTCGTGGCCGTGGTAAAGCTTGCTCTTCCGCCCGCCCGAAGTGTAAACCGGGCCGATCGAGTCCTTGCGGCTCATTTGCACGCTACCTCTACACCTACCACCCGCACTCACCGTACCTACCCACCTACCTTACTGAGCAAAGAGCAAAGACACTCCGTCCGCAGTGCGCAGTGCGAAGTGCGCAATGTACATAACGGCCGGTCGGCCGGCGGGGGCGTAAGGTGCGATGCCGGATGGATGAGGTGGGTGGGGACAGAGATGGCTCTCTCTTTGCCCTTTTCCCCTCCCGAGCTTTGTGTGCGGTTTGACACCCTCAGCTCGGCTGGCTCAACGCTCGGGCCGCCCGCCGTCCGTCGCGAAATGAGGTGGAGGCGGAGCATGTCCTCGTGCTCCTACTCGTGGGTGAATCTGCGCATTTAGTCTGTATGCTGGACGGAAGCAAGAAAAGTGCGGATGGACGAGCCAGCCCGGGATGGAGCGAGGGACTGACCGCCCCAACCCCGCCCCGCACGCGCCGGGCTTTGCTTCGCGTGCTTCGCGTGCTTCGCGTGCTTCGCGTGGGAAGCCGCAGTGCGGGGGTCGGACTGCCGCAAAGAGGGCTCAGCCAGCGTTGGGAGGGACGGGCACAGTAGAGTACTGTAAGAATGGTATTCTGGAGCAGGCGGTATGTAGGTCTCTGCGCCCGCTGTGAGTGAAGTACAGGTGTTGGGGATAACGTGGGGGCAGGCAGGCAAGATTAGGAGTGCAAAGTGCGAGAATGAATGCGAATGCGAATAGGTACGGTGTAGAATACGAATACGAAAAAGTGAGAGCAGAGAGTTGGCGCGCGCGCCCCTCTACGCGGAGTCAGCGCTAGACCCCTCCTTCGTAGTGGCCGCACCCGCACCCGACACTGCCGTCGCGGGCTCCTTGGCTGCAAGGCCTCGCTCCTGGTCCTTTTCGGTGAGTCCGCGCCTGGCGACCTCGAGCGCCAAGTCGAGGTTGCGCGGGCCATTGTACTCCTTTCGGCCGTGGAAGACCCAGGAGAGGATGGCGAGGAAGGGCACAATGCCAAATGCGACGACTACGGTGTAGTTCATGCTGGAGGAGTCTACGGGGAGCTCCGGGGGGAAGACGAAGAAGATGTTTGTGAAAATGGCAAAGAAGACGCTCCATGCGTTGATGAGGTAGCCGAATTTGCCGAGGTTGAAGTGGCGGGGGCCTACGTGGAAGGAGACGGTGTCTAGGAGGGTGCGGCCGCGCACGAGGAGGAGAATGACGGGCACGACGTAGGAGATTTGGAGGAGTACGACGGATGCGGAGAGAATGGCGTTGAGTGCCGCAGAGGAGCCGAGGTACACACAGCCAAAGATGATGACCCAAAAGGTGTTCATCGTAATGGCGGGGACGGGCACCTTGAAGAAGCGCGTCTCCGAGGCAAAGAACTTGGAAAAGGGGATGCCCTTGTCGGCGGCGAGGGACTGCGTCGTGCGGGAACTGGCACACAGAATGCCAATGGCGGCAAAGCACATGCTCAGCACGGGGAACATGAGGAGCGCCACGGCGCCGCCCTTGTTGTTCGTCGTCTGGTAGATGATGGTAAGGAGCGGGCCGGCGGCACTCTCGATGACGTCGTCGTAATTCGTCAGGCAGAAGAGGAGGATCATGAGCACAATCCAGGACGAGCCGGCGCCCACGGCGGGCGCGAGGAGCATAACGCGCGGGGCATTGACGTGCGAGCGGGGCATCTCGGCTACCATGTGCGCTACGGCATCGACGCCCACCAGGCCAAAGGTGGACTGCAGCAGACCAAGCATGAATGCCACGTAGTTGTCCCAGCCCGTCGTGTTGACAAATGTGCCAAAGACGTCCTTGCCGGAGCGGTAGGTGGGCGAGGCCGTGGCCAGGCAGACGATGCACACGGTAATGGCGCCGGCGATGCTCCAGAACAGGGCCGCGCGGTTGCAGGCGTCCAGGACTGGCGGTGGGTGCGGGAACAAGAAGGCAAAGAAGGGGCGTGTGGTCAATGTATGCTCGCATTCGAACGCGCCCCGCCCCACACACGCGCACTACTCACTCTTGGCACCAAAGACGTTGACGGCCCATCCACCGATGCTAAAGGCGACGTAGAGGACGAATACATGCCACGGCTGCTCTGTGTAGTCGTCGTGGAGAAGCGCAATGATGTTTACGATGAAGGTAGCTCCGAGGGAGCTGGCTGTAGCGACGAGGCAGATGTATCCCGCAGCGTTGCACCATCCCGTGGCGTATGCGAGGCCGACTTGTACGCGGCGCGGTGCGAGGGCATACGTCCAGTGGTAGGGTCCACCCGCGCTGGGGAGGACTGCGCAGATTTCGGCGAGGGAGGCGGCGATGCCCATGACGCCCGCGGCGGAGATGACGAGACCCCAGAGCATCGCAACGGGTCCGCCGGATGCGAGGACCACGGAGAGCGAGGCGGACATGGCCACCCACGAGTTGAGCACTGCAAAGCCCAGGCCGAGGGCTGCGAGTGGGGAGAAGCGGTTCTGGTGGACCGCCGGTCCGCCGAGCGAGGCAATGTCGTCGACAGCCACGACGGGCTTGCTGCTTTCCGTTGTGTCAGTCATCGGAAGCAACGATGATGGCAAGTGGGTGATTGCGTGGGGCGGGTGGCGGGGAGGGGAGGGGAGGAGAGGAAGCCAAGCAGTGGGTCGGAGTGGGGCAAGCGCAATTGGTCGGGAAGAAACAAGTGCTTGGCAGTCTTTGGCTGGTGGATATATACTTGGCGTCGCAAAGGCCAACGCGAAGAAGTCTATGCGTGCAGTGTGGGGGAGGAGGGCCAGACAGTCGCAGTCGCAGTCGCAGTCGCGCTCGTCCTCGCAGTCTCCGGTCGCGTGGAGATAAGCGGGGGTTGGGATATGGATGATCGACGGTGTCCGTCGTGTTCAGTTGGGCTGGCGCGGAAAATGGCCCCTGGGCAACGCCCGCCGGGTAAGGCCTAAAAGCGGGTGGGTGAGCGTCGAAGCGAAGGAAACAGATTAGGCACGGCGAGGCGGGGTGTGGCGGCGGGGTGTGGCGGCGGCGGAGGCGGCGGCGGCGTAGATGGCGAGGTGGAGAGCAACGAGCAGTTGATCAGCCTGTCTGTCCACTAGCACTCGAAGCTGTTCTGTCCCTGATCTGCGCAGGGCCTCGCCTGGCTCTCATCTGCGCCTGCGCCTGCGTCTGCGCCTGCCTTGCCCCGCATTCATTCGATGTCGAGGCTGCTGCCCCATCCACGCCGGTATTTTCATTCCAGGCCTCGCTGAGAAGCGGCCTCTCAAATCCCTATCACCCACGCACGCCTCGTTTGCAATGCAGAGCAGAGGCTGCTCTGTCCTGTCCTGCGCCATCCATCCCATTCGCCTGGCTCACTGGGCAACGCCGCACTTGGGGTTCCGCTGGGCTCCCACTCGAAAAAAAAAATCTCAGTTGACAGTGGACCGTCATGCATCATTGCCTGTCAGACTCGAGTCCCCTGCCACAAGTTGCTCTTGACTTGGGCTGCAAAGCGCGGCAGTGGCAGTGGCGGGATCGCCGCATACCGCGGGCAGCAACGCGGCGTCCATCTGCCGTGCCATGCCGTGCGTGGTGCTGCCGCGTGGCGTCGACGCTGGGCTGGTTTGGGCTGGGAGAGGGGCGAGGGCGCATAGGGAGGTCACGTGCAAGGAGGAGACCGTCTCGGGTCCGTAGTGCATACACTCAGGGCTGCTCGAAAGCTTGTAGTTTCGCTCCTTGAACACGATGTCATGGAATGTTGCGACAGGATGCCATGGCTAGGGATCTTTGGGATTGGTGACACTACACAGACTGGGAATGAGAGGCGCTCCTTCTGACAAGAAGCGAGAGATGCGAGGCGATCAGATGCCATGGTGCCACTCGCCGCCGACTCCGGCGTAAGTATTGTACTTAGTCATGCAGTTACCCTACACCATTGCCGACCTGCTGTACTCTCCTACGATTCATCTCCTTCTCGACCCTGTCCGCCTTACGTCGTGAGCCGGTTGTTGCCAGCGCCGCCGCCGCCGCCGCCGCCACCGCTGCCCTCCGACTCCGTCTATGCGCCAGACGCGGTGGGCGTGCAAGGGTGGCAGAGGGAGAGACAGTATGTAGTGTATCGACTCGAGTACATACAAGATGTATATTGGCCGGCAACGGGAGTCGTACCCGACGCAGTTGTGTGTGTATGAGCCGTCTTTACCGCCAAAGAAATGTTCTCTGAGCCAAGACGTCGTCGTTGGCCTCTGCGTACCACCTTGAATGGCTGTGCAGTGCAGTGACAGTGACAGTCGCCCAGCGCGTGTCGCGCTGCCTGTTGCGCCCTTCAAGTGGCCCCCGCGCCGCGCGGCTCCGCGTCTCCGTGTCTCCGTCAGTCGGTCAGTCCGGAGGATCCACGCCGAGGCAGCGGGAGGGGCGGCAGGCAGCACCGGTGGGAGCAAGCAAGCAAGCAACACTCACTTCAGATGGCACGCATGTGGGAGTGGTTGGTGGTGGTCGTTGATGCGAATGATCAATCGTCATCGTCCAAGTCGACGTTGTATGTACACTGCGGCCGAATCAACGAGCAACAACCACTCGATAGCGCTTTGACGTCAGCGCACCGCCGAGGCACACCGCACACACACCGCACACACCGCACACACCGCATACATCCCACCCCTATCCAGTCTACCAAGGGTAACCCCGCAGCATACACACACACACCAACACATTTGACTACCTCGCACCGCTTCACTTCCTCACGCCACACCCACACCCACCCACCATGCCCCTCTTCAGGCGCCAACCCGTGGGCGCATCAGACGCCGGGCCCGCAGCAAAAGTAGGAGGACCGGATGGTGGCGCAGGGATGGACGCCAATGCCAGTGATTCGGGGAGCATCATCAAGGAGAAGAAGGGTTTTGCTCAGCGGAAGCCGGCCAATACGGCATTCAAGCAGCAGCGACTAAAGGCATGGCAGCCCATCTTGACGCCGCGCACCGTGCTGCCCACCCTCTTTATCATGGGCCTCGTGTTTGCGCCCATTGGCGCCGTCCTGTACTACTTTAGCCAGACGGTCAGCGAGCTCACCATTGACTACACCGACTGCGCGTCCCTCACCGAGGGTTCCAACGAGGCCATTCCCAGCAGCAAGTACAGCTACCAGCTCCACGACGTCACTACGTCCAATTTCCAGCAGCCGCGCTGGCAAAAGACGGCCGACGCCTCGGCACCCAATGGCTTCGTCTGCCAGGTATTCTTCACCATTCCGAGCGACTTGAAGCCGTCCGTGTTCCTCTACTACAAGCTCACAAACTACTACCAGAACCACCGCCGCTACGTCAAGTCCCTCGACACGCAGCAGCTCCTCGGCGAGACGCGCTCCCCCTCGGACCTCCAGAGCGGCCAGTGCAAGCCCGTGGCACGCGAGAATGGCAAGGCCATCTACCCGTGCGGCCTCATCGCCAACTCCGTCTTCAACGATACATTCTCCGACCCCATTCTTCTGAACAGCGCTAGTGGCACTGCCAACGTCACCTATGCCATGTCCGAGGACAACATCGTCTGGCCGGGTGAAAAGAAGAAGTACAAAAAGACAAAGATGGCCGCATCGGAGCTCATCCCCCCGCCCTACTGGCGCGGTGCATCCGGCCCATTCGGCATTCCCTCGGGCGAGTACAATGACACGAACCTCTTTGACCCGTCGACGAATGAGCATTTCATGGTGTGGATGCGCACCGCCGGGCTCCCCACCTTCCGCAAACTCTACAAGCGCAACGATGCAGACACGATGCTCTCGGGCTACTACCGCATCGACATCCAGGACAATTACCCCGTAGCCATGTTCCACGGCACAAAGAGCATCGTCTTTTCCACCGTCAGCTGGGTGGGAGGACGAAACCCTTTCCTGGGCATTGCGTACATCGTCGTCGCGGGGTTGCTTGTCCTCCTCGGCTTGCTCTTTACGGCACAGCACCTCATCAAGCCGAGGAAGCTGGGAGATATGAGCTTGCTCAGCTGGAACCAGGAGGACAAGTGAGCGTGGTGTGTGACGTGTGTGCGTGGTGTGCGTGTGTGCGTGGTGTGTGTATTGCTTGTGTGTCCCTTCCTTGCCCAATCCCCCCTCCTTCTCCCTCTCAATCTTCCTCGTCGTCGCCACCCTGGATCACCATTCTCCATCCCTCCCTCCCTCCTTCCCTCCCTCCCTTGTCGATATAAGTCTCGTACCAATGGATCCAATTCTAATTCCGATCTCCGATGTCCGATGTCAGCGAGCAGGTGTGAGCCTGTGTGTGGTGTTGCCCGTCCAAATCCGGTTGAATGAATGCTGTTACCGAGTTGTACAGATCTCGCTCGGCGCGCTTACGTAATACCCGCAAAACTTGGCCCGCGGCCCTTGTCCTTTCTTGCGCTAGGCTGCTTTCTTCTGACGACGATTCGGAGAGAGGGAGAGACCATGACATGGACCTGCTCGAGCTTCTTTCTTTCTCGTTCCAACCTGCAGCACCAGAGTCGAGCCAACACCTTTCGCAGCGCAATACCTTTCATTCTCATTCTCATTCTCGGCAACGCAGGGCAAAGCGGCCGTGGGGGGATCAGAACACTCTCTTTCTCCTATTACTCTAGCTCCGAGCTAGCTACCCCAGACCGCCACGAGCCCCAGGCCTGCACCCGCACGTAAGACAGCCAAGATGCTCCGCCGCATTTCCTCGGCAAGGCGGCTACCCGTCCCATACTCGCATCTCCAGACGCCACGCTCCATTCTTGCCACACTACCGAGCACGAGCACGAGCAGCAGCACGCATACGACCCCCCGGCGAGCATACAGCGACGATAATGGTAACTCCAGCTCGAACAGCGGGCCAAAACCAATCTCTGATTTCGGCGTGGGGGACCTTAGCTCCAGCTCCAATAGTGGCGGTAGCGCCACTCGGGGACAGGGGCAGAGGAGTAGGGGTTCGCCACCGCATCTCAGTAGTCGGGAGCGGAGAGGAGGGGGGGAGTACGACCGCGGGTTGAACTTCGCGAGGCCTGATCGAGCGCAGGGGCAGGGGCAGCAGCGCAGGCCTCCACAGCGTGGCGAGGATTGGGGGGCGGCTTTCGGCGGTGGCGGGTCCGCGCGGAGACCTGACTTTTCGAGGGGTGGAAGTCAGAATCGCCGAGAGGGAGCGGGGGGACAGGGACAGCGGAGGTTCGACCAGGGGCAGGGGCAGGGACAGCGCTTCGATCACCCGAGTCGGGGGCGCGAAGGAGGACAACAGGAGAGGCGGCCTTACCAGGGTCAGGGCCAGGGTCAGGGTCAAGGCCGGGATGGGAATGCGTACCGCGGGGATAGGGAGAGGAGCAGCTACAGTGCCGGCTACAACGATCGACGCACGAGCAACTACGGAGGGAACAATGACCGGCGCACTGGCAACGACCGGCGCGGTGGTCCTCCCCGTGGGACACCCCGCGACGCAAGTAACGCTCCACGACAGCAACGGGACGGGCTTCGTCGGAGAGATGGAGTCAGTGGGACTGTAATCGAGCAGTCTAGCGAGGAAGCCGCGGAAAACCAAGGCGACGGCGAGGAGTCTACGCCCGTACTCGACGGCCCCAGCGACGCCAGTGCCGATGGACCCGTAGAGACCATGGCCGAGCGCAGGGAGCGTCGAAAGCGACAAGACCCACGCAAAGGCGGGAGATCACCCTGGTTGGAGGGCGAGCCGCGGGAAGACGCTGCTGGCGAATCCGATGGAGCTGCCCCGCTGGACGACGAAGCTGCGCTGGATCGCGAACTGCGGCTGGCCGAACAGAGGAAGCAAAAGAAGCAGCAAAAGACGGGCAATGGCGGTGGCAAGGCGGCGGCAGAGGCCAACAACAAGAAGAAGCAGCAAAAGACGCCGGACATCTTCCTTCCGAGTGTGATCCCTGCGTCGCACCTCGCGCGCCTCCTCGGTCTGCGTCTCCGCCCCCTACAGACTACGATGATGCGCCTGGGCTTCAAGGATCTCCGCAGCGATGCGCTCCTCGGCTTCGATGATGCGGCGCTCCTCTGCGCAGAGTACAACCTCAATGCCGTATCGAATGAGGAGGCAGCATTTGACATTTACCCGCAGCCTGCGCCTTCCCCCGCTGAGCGCAGCACCCTCCCGCTGCGCCCGCCCGTCGTGACGGTCATGGGCCACGTAGACCATGGCAAGACGAGTCTCCTAGACCGGCTGCGGAGCGCTTCCGTCGCGCAGGGCGAAGCGGGTGGCATCACACAGCATATTGGCGCATTCAGTGTACCCGTCAAGGCTGCTGCGGCGGGCGAAGCAGACGCAGCGTCGTCCGTGGGCAAAGTCACGTTCCTCGATACGCCCGGGCATGCCGCTTTTAGCCATATGCGAGAACGCGGCGCAAAAGTCACGGATATCGTTGTACTCGTTGTGGCGGCTGACGATGGCGTCATGGCGCAGACGCGCGAAGTCATCAATGTGTACAAGGGACTCGAGGCCGAGGCGCGCGAGGCGGCCGAGGAGGAGCGGAGGCTGGCGGAGGCAGAGGAAGCCGAGGCCGCTGCGGGCGGTGGGGGTGGCAGTGGGGAAGGCAACGACGGCACGACATCACCTCCGCCAACGGCTGCCGCCAAGAAGAAGCAGAGCCAGATCCAGCTCCTGGTGGCCGTTTCGAAGTGCGACCGCGCCGAGGCGAACCCCGACAAGGTCCTTTCTGGCCTAGGCGAGGAAGGCATCTTCGTGGAAGAGTTCGGGGGGGACGTCCCCTGCGTGCGTCTCTCAAGCAAGACAGGCGAGGGCTTCGACGAGCTCGAGGAGACACTGGCCGTCATGGGTGAATTGGCGGATCTCCGCTCCCCCGCCAAGGGCCTGCCGGAGGGGTGGGTCCTCGAGAGCCGCGTGGAAAAGGGACGGGGGAATACCGCTACGGTGCTGGTTACGCGCGGTACGCTCTCACCGGGGAGTATCCTCGTGGCGGGACAGACGTGGGCTAAAGTCCGGCAGATGGTGGACTCGAATGGGAAGAGCGTGCGCGCGGCATCACCCGGTGAGGCCGTGCTAGTCAGTGGATGGAAGGACCTCCCCGCAGCGGGGGATGAGGTCCTCTCTGCTGTAAAAGAGGGAGATGCCAAGCGCGCGGTGGAGAATCGCTTGGAGAGCGAAGAGCGGCGACGCATGACACGCGAGGCGGAAGCGATCAATGAGATGCGGAGGCTCCGCAAGGAGGAGGAGAATGCACGAGAGAGGGAAGAGTACCTCGAGAGGAAACGTCGGAGGGCGTTGCTCCGTGCTGAGCGCGAGGGCAAGACGTTCGACGAGGCGGCGTGGCGTGCGTCCGAGGGTCTCTCGGGTGGGTCGGGCGCGGGCGCGGGCGCGGGCGGTGGTGCTGCCGCAGAGGACGGCACCGAGGATGGCACCACTGCCGCCGGTGACGTCGACGCAAGCAAGGAACTGCGCCTGGTCCTCAAGAGCGACTTTAGCGGTACGGGCGAGGCGCTCCTCGAGGCCGTGCAGGGCATTACGGCCAAGGGCGTCTCTGTGCGTATCATCAGCCAGGGCGTAGGCGACGTAACGGATAGCGATGTCGCGCTGGCCCGCACAGCCGAAGCGCACATCATTGGTTTCAACGTAAGCGCGAGTAAAGTCCCTGCTTCGCAGATTGCTTCTGGTGCACTCGCCTCGGTTGGAACGGCAGCTCAAAGCGACGCACAGGGAAAAGCCAAGGTTCCGGTCTACTGCAGTCCTATCATCTATCAGATCATCGAGGAGGTGAGCGCACGCCTGGCTGCGCTCCTACCGCCTATTATTGAGGTGCGCGTCCTGGGCGAGGCGACGGTGGCGAAAATCTTCCCTGCTACTGCGCCGGGTGGGGGTTCATCCGGTACGGGCAAGAACACCGCCGAGTACTTTGCTGCAGGGTGTCGCGTTACGAATGGCGTGCTGGAGAAGAGTAGGGCTGTGCGCGTACTGCGGTCCGGTGGAGGTGGCGCAGATGAGGAGGGAGACGGGGAAAGAATGACGGTATGGGAAGGACGGATGAATAGTCTGAAGCAGGTGAAGAAGGAGGTGAGCGAGATGCGAAAGGGGACGGAGTGTGGAGTGTTGCTCGAGGGATGGTGCGACTTTAGAGAGGGAGATGTCATTCAGAGTGTGGATCATATCGAGGTGCCGAGGACGCTTTAGCCGGCGGCGGCGGCGGCGGCGGCGTACCTACCATTGCGGCGGTGCTGTCATTCATCGCCATTATCATCTCTTAACTGCAGCATATTCAATGCACTGCCCATCCCACTGCGTCATGGTATCGTGTGATGTCAGGGAAGAGGAGAAGAGTGAACGCCCAGGAAGGTCGAGTGCGGGCGTAGAACACGTCACGTGACGCAGTGCCACGCGTGAGCGAACCGCCGGCCTGCCTGTGGAGAACGGACGGCAAGCTACAGACTGGTTGCGAAGGATCTTAAGTACCGACGACTGAGGACGCTGAGCACCCATCCATTTTCTCCTTGAGCTTGGCTAGAGAGATTAGTCCAGTCCAGGCTCAGTGCAGTCCCATTCCCATTCCCCACCCCCATTCCCCACCCCCGTTCCCCACTGCACCAACCTCCACCTCACACTCACACTCACATTCACATTCATCCTCGCCATCATGTCCCGCCGTCCACCCCCTCCTCCACCTCATCATCCCCCACCTTCCTCGTCGTCGTCGTCGTACAACTACGGCCATACCCATAGCCACGGCTCAGGTACATGGGACCGAGAGCGCGACCGCGGTGGGAGGGGGTCTCACTCCCATGGCGGGGGCGCTAGTGGGGGCGCATATAGGGACCGGGATCGAGAGTCATACAGGGAACGAGATCGTGAGAGGGATCGGACACGAGACTGGGATAGGGACTCGCGCACGCACCGGGACAGGGAGAGGGACAGGGACAGGGAAAGGAGGAGGAGTCGGTCGCCTGATTATGGGTATGATCGGCGGGGGGAGAAGCGCGG